>OMNZ01057599.1:0-11512 GCA_900303255.1 Lesueurigobius sanzi | reverse complement strand
CAGTTTGAGCAGCATAACTGCATTGCCATATTACATGTAATAATTATTGGTGTCAAGAGAAGGGTTTGAAAACCTTCCTATGTCATGCATATTCATGGACAGACTTGGTTTGCGTGCGTGCTGAATCTACAAGCAATTCCGGCAGTGGGAGCGAGTTCTGTGCGTATCCCTGGTCAAAGACCGAGGGAGCAGCCAGCCCCATAATGCAGCCGTGGCACATCATTAAAATACAAAAAAACACTAGCCGTAGGCCACACTTGTGATAATGGCATGCCTGCCTTAAACACACGCCTGCACCGTGTACCAGGACTCACCTGGGTCTGAGCAGGTTCTGGTCCAGGTTGAGGCTGGAGAGTCGTGTGGGTCAAAGTAAACCTTGGATTGGAGCACATCTTTCTTCGATCTGATTCGGTTCCATTAGGTCCCGCTTTGAGCAGCGAGCATGAGGCCTGGTGTCCACACGCTCTTGTTAGACTGGGGGAAACAAAGCCGAGTACTCTCCAGTCCGGACGGGTCCAAGTCTGAGCTGCTCTGCATGCACGTCTGCAGAGAGAGAGAGAAAAAAAACACATTAGGTTGAAGTAAACATCATTATATTTTTACTGATTCAAAAACAAGATGTATTCAACGTTCATTGTGATATTATGCTATTTGTAAAAGAGCAAATTTGCTGAACTGTATCACAACACTGTAGACTATACACTTTGTGCTGCATTTCATTTCTTAAGGAACAAAACTAATATTTATCCATAAATTCTTTGTTTTTTATGATGACTGTTCAAACCACTTTACAGTGATTGTAACTTACATTACCTTGTGTCTAACCCAAACCAGAAAATGTTCCTCCAATTGAGGAATGTGACGAGTGCTCTGCACACTGTCACTGTCCCAAGTGCCAGCTCTGCTGCCCCAGTGATTGTGGAAAGAAGTGCACAGATCCACACAAAGGTAACACAACAAGATCATTTACAGCCCATTGTAATAAGGATGTCACTCTGGTATAACTGAATGTTACATTTTGATCATTGATATCACCATGTTATCATACACATTTTACAAGCCACACATTCTCATTTTAACTCAGTGAATTCTTACTTGTATTTAATTATCAATGAATAATGCTGCTCCTGTAATGTAATTTAAAAAAGGATATTTATTTATGACAATCGTCCTCATGCAATAATCACAGCCTTGATTACATACCACATGTGTCTTAGTCTCATTGATGCAACATGAAAACATTGGCCTCATGATTATAGAATAATGGTTTGAAACGTTATCCCACTGTTTGCTACATTGCTTTGGAGTTCATGTTATACATTATCATCAATTGTCTGGTGTTGGTTGAAAAATCTGTATATATTTTACCCAGGACGGTGTCCCCTTGTTCCTGTTGGTGGTCTTCACTTGGGACCGTCCTCGTGCGACAAGTGCTCCAACAACAGCGACTGTAAAGAATGCGAGAGATGCATATCCCACCGCTGTGGGAATAAGTGTGTAGAAGGTAATACAACCACTATTTAATAGGAAAGTCCCTCAGGATTAGTCCGTTGTGCGGTTAATTGTGATTATAGAAGTTAGAGATGTGCCACAACATCTGGCAAAGAAATAAATAAAACAACTGGACTGACATTTGCTTGAAACCAACGTCATAACATTTTATTTTATCTGATTCTCCAAACCTTTATACCATCGTGCTATTTGTAATATAGCAATGTTTCATCCCACAGGAATTTGACACAATATGACACTATATGATATCAATAATATCATCAGCTTTTTACCATCAAGGTGTAGCAGACTTAGAGAGACTAATCCATGTGTTTGTCTCTAGCAGTTTAGACAAAGTTTCAATCTAGGCTGAAAACGATTATTTTTAGCTCTGCATATGGCAACTGCATGTATTTTATCTGCACTCTTCACTTTTAATGTAATTAGTTAATGATTATATATTTTTTATTGATTGATTTTATCTGCTCTTTTGTAATTTTAAGCAATTGTGAAGCACTTTGAATTGCCTTGAGTATGAATTGTGCCCTACAAATACATTTGCCTTGCTTATTACATCTGCATGGATAAATACATAGAAATCAATCAATAGATATAGGAGGTAGCAAAATGTAAATTCACTTTACACAGTTCATAAAACTTTGCTGCATTTCATTTCTTAAAAAATACAATAACAATTAGATTGAAGAAAGCAAAGGTGTTCCCTGGGCTGGTTTTATAAATAGTTCAGTTGTATCTAATTGAGCACTTAAAAACCTCTCTGGTCTTCTAGGTGTTAATGACCTCAGGAACATGGTCACTAGCATCGCCCACGACTTAAATCTCTGGAACCAAAAGTGATAGACTGTTTTTTCATTGGAAAGAGGAGAGAGCTTTCAATGAGCCATATATGTCCTTCTATGCGTCCTGGGGGCGTGTAAAGTTGGATTGAAATGAGACATGACTCTGTATTTTACACAATCATCCCGGCATTCCAACCAATACTCGATAAAAAGTGTATTTATTTTAATTATCTTCAGCATAAAACTGTAATGTATAGGGTTATATTTGTCTCAAACATTTTCATATGAAAGGAGCAAGTGCGAGAATAAATGCAGATGGCTCGTAGGCAGGGCTGGACTGGCAGAAAAAAACGGCCTGGGACTTTTTGCTCTAAATGTTAAGTGGTCGAGACAAAACTAAAGCCCCGTTCAGACCAAACGCGCGTCATCGCTCATGCTGCTCATTCTTGAATGTGCAAATCTGCCAAACACATTGCTTATAGACGCACATTGACGCATGCTACAGCTTTAACGTCTGGCCCCTATTACATTGATATATTGTGAGCACCGTTGTCATCACCATCTTCAGTTGCGCTCTCCGTAAGCTTTTGTCTGCCACTCCGGAGGCCTGGGTTCAATGGTTACTAGGTTTATATTCTTTTCACTCTGAAAAAATATAATACTGTTGTCCCAACACAAGTCTCAACACAAGTCTCACTCACAAAACTATATTTCTTTTTGTTAGTCCCCATGTTCAGGGGTAAATCCGTATGATTTGTGTCTATATAGTGTGTTCATAAGCACCAATTTGCTCCCTGTGGCAAACAGGAAAAAGAGGTGTGCAGAGGGGTGAATTCAAACTAGCAACCTCATGCATCCTAAACGGGAGCTCTACCTATTGAGCTAAGCAGGTTGTAGTGTAGCCACTCCACTCCTCCTTCAGCGAGAGTGGAGGGGGGGGGGGGCTGGAGCACTGTCTTCTCAGGCCGGGCTCACATGCGCAACTCTGCTGATGTTGGGCTAATTGGGCCGCTCCTAAAATTTAGGCTGGCAGACCGGCCCAAAAGTGCGTCAGCCCACCGGGGAAACTCCCGGTTCTCCCGATGGCCAGTCCAGCCCTGCTCGTAGGTCAGGTTTGTAACTTTTTCTGTTCGTAAACATAATGCTGCAAATAGTGCAATGAACACCTGATGTTGTGTGTAAAATAAAAAATCGGTAGCACTTTAGAATATGGCCTGGTAACTACTGGTAACTACTAGGTAATTAGGGTTAGTGTTGGGGGTTAGGGTTTTTATTCCTTTTAGTGATAACAATTAATAGTAATTACTAGGGTAAGTATGCTAAAGTGCTACCAACAAATCTACTATAACTACAACCTTTATTTTTGACGTTTGATGTATTTCCACATATATGTAAGATTTTTTTTTTTCACTTTGTTTTTCTGTTTCATGATTATTTCATTGATATGACCCTACTACAGCTAGCCTGGCCTTAGCCAGCCGTAAACTCCGGCCAATCATCATTTCCTACATGTACGTCTGGGTCTGATCTCAGTGGCTGCATTAACATCAGTTGAATTTCATCAGACCATTCAGCGAGCGGGGGAGGCGGGTGTTGTGGGTGACGTCAGGCATATGCAGGAAATGATAATATGGATGGTTAAGGCCAGGCTAGCCATTGGGTAAAATCAGATCCAATCTTTTCAAACTTTAAAAGGAGTTGACTCCTCCCACCTGAAAACGGAGCTCAATTGTGAAAGACCCTCTGTACGAAATGAGTACGAGGGTATGGTAAGACCAGGCTATACTACAGCATAAAGATGATGAAAATTCAATTTGTGTTCAAAATAAAGATTAAACTTAACTTGATGGTGCATCATGAGGAGGTGTTTCAGATGCAATTTTTTTCTTCTGCCTGTTATATATTGTTGGTTCAGTCTTTGGGCCGATCAGTGCAGTCAGATTTCTAGTCTAGTATTTGTCTTTGTTTTTTAATGGAAACTAAAATAATCTTTTATCTCCTCAGATTTGCCCAAATTTGGAACCTGTCCTGTGTTCAGTGTTGCGTTTTGTCCGATGTGCTCTAAAAACAGTGACTGTGTGTTTGATGGAAAATGCTGCGACATGGGCTGTGGGTTTAAAAAGTGTGTTTCAGGTAATAGAATATTTTATTTTATTTATTGTTCATTTAGTTGGGCCAGTGCAGTTACACACATGAGACACATGCATGTAAACACACCACTCCGGATTGTAGCTTTGGGCTACTTTTCATCCGTTGACCCCAAGTGTATGGGTCCAGGTAATAGCACAAGGTCATTATTTTAAAGCACATTGTATACAATTAGAATGTGACGTATGGATTGTATTCGTGAGTATTCGTGAGAATATTCGTGAGAATTCTGATTGAAAAAGGAACATTAGAAAAACTTAAAACTGTGAAACTGATATAATATTGTATTGTCATGAATTGCATTTAAAGGAATAGGCCACGATTCTGAGATGTGTTCTTACATGAGCTTATCTAGATGAGTTGATGCGCACCTGTCTGGACTTTGAGCGTAACATAGCGCCAAATATGTTGTTAGCATTTAGCCTCCGCTAGCTATTCCATTGGGGTTCTCAGAGGTTGAAGTTAGAAGCCACCAAGCTCCTCCATGTTTCCCTATTTAAATACAGTTATGTGAGTAGTTTCACGAAATTAAACGTGTCAATTTTCTAAGCGGATAAAAAACGGGTACTATATTTTAAGGCGGAATAACACGGAAGTGTTTGGGGGAGAATCCTTTAGGAGCATCCTAATACTGTGCGGAGGTCGAAGTGAAAATTGACACGTTTAATTTTGTGTAGCTAGAATCAAAATAAGAATAGAATTTATTGCCGTTGTCAATGAAGGTTTCACAGACTAGGAATTATCTTCGGCGTACTCGTGCAACATGAAACATAAACTTGTAATAAAGATAAATTATAAACTATGGGAAAAAAGGAAAAAGTATAGAACTATAAGGCATGCATAAAAATAGAATAACAAAAAAATAAATAAATAAATAGTAATTTAACACTATACGAGACAGCAGCATAAATGGTGAAGCACAGATTAGCAGCAAATGTGAGTGGACATACCACATAGTGCAAATGTGTTCATGAGTCTAATAGCGGATGGAAAGAAGCTGTTTTTGTGGTGGGAGGTTCTGGTCTGGAAGGACCGTAGCCTCCTCCCTGAGGGGAGAGGGTTAACCCTTTAACCGCCAAAGTTGCCAAAATGCACCCAGTGTCTTTTTGTTTGCGTTATTTTGGCACTTGCCATTAGGTCAAGAGCGATCTGAACAAACAGCACATTATTAAAAAAAAATAACAATGGATATCAGAAATAAAGTGGGTGAACGTTTAGGTCTAACTTGGAGATGTGAGAGGAACTGGTAAAACATTTATCTGTTGTTCTCTATGGCTAAAATACATTTGGCGGTTAAAGGGTTAAACAGTTTATGACCAGGGTGGGAAGGGTCTGCTGTGATCCGACCTGCACGCCCCCGGGTCCTGGAGACATACAGGTCCTAGAGAGATGGACGTTTACAGCCAGTCACCTCAGCTGCACGCACAATGCGCTGCAGTCTGCGTTTGTACTGAGTGGTGGCTCCAGCGTCCCACACGCAGCCAGTTGAGTTTCCTTGGCCTTCTTGATGAGGGAGCTGATGGTCGGCTCCCACCATCCCACTATACTTGGATCGTGTAACTACTCACAAAACATTTAAATAGGGAGAACTTGGAGGAGCTTGGTGGATTCTAACTTCAACCTCTGAGAACCCCAAGGGAACACGTTAGCAAAGGCTAAATGGTGACAACATCTATGGCGTTATGTTACAGAGGGCACGCTCAAAGTCCAGACAGCTACGCATCAACTCATCTAGCTCATGTAAGAACACAGCTCAGGATGAAAAATAGTGGCCTATTCCTTTAAGGCTAACAAAAGGTAAAACATCACTATATGAACAACTTCGTCGTTATTCAGACACTAGCATTAGAAATGTTGTTTCTTTACCTTGACATATTGTTTCTGCGAGCCTTCATCAGTATCACCGGTCACTTAAATGTCACTTATTTTCATCTGTGCTTCCTTCTGAGGCATGGGGGCGTGGCCAGTCTGATGGATCTGTCAGGACCATCAGACTGGCCACGTCCTCTTCCGCCCTGAGACCACCGGGCTTCTTTGGAGAAGGGTGAGCCAGTTGTGGGACAGGAGAAGGGCGTGGCCTGCCTGATTGATCTGTCAGGACCATCAGACTGGCCACGCCTCGGAAGTGACACGTCACCATTCACCGGTGATATTTCTGATGAAGGCTCGCAGTTAGCGGCTGAAACATGTTGAGGTAAACCCGTCTATGTAGGTTCTCAGTCATACAGGAGTTGTCCATCGTAGGCAAAGATTCCTCAGTCTTCATCTGTACTCTGTAGTTGAAGTGTAGGACGTTTTCGCTCTTTATCCAAAAAGCTTCTAAAGCTTCTAAAGGTTTGGAAAAACATCTGACAAACCATTTAACTTTGTGTCTTCTACAATGTGCCAGCCTTCCAAACAGTATGTCCACTTCCGAGACCAGACTGTTGCACCTCAGACTGTGACTGTGAAGAGAACCTGAAATGCTGCTCCAATGGCTGTGGAAAAAGCTGTATGCCGCCTAAAGGTAAACTTATTGCAGTCACAGACTAATCAGTTCATTAAAAGTAGGTTGTGTACCATGAGCTCTTACTGGTAAAAAGTCACTGCAGTGACAACTGAGTCTTTACATACTTAATCTCAGTCTGTGTGGGCATACGCACCTCATCTGAAAGCTCAGGTCCCGTTGAGGATTTTATGTTGACTGTCTTAGCCTCTGCATCTGGCATCATGAGTGGACAGTATATACTGTATATATTGAGTGTTCTACCAACTTCACCTCTCATGGGTGACCAGGCAGAAAGCTTGACTTACAGTATATTGTTTAAAGTGAACCTCACGTTATCATAGGGCTGGACGATATATCGATATTTAAGATATATCCATATATTTTTAAATGAGATATGGAATTAGACCATATCGCACATATCGATATAGTTCAAATTTGCTGTAATATTGACCCATTTTATTTTATAGGCTATTTTTATTTAAGAAATTTGTTTTCATTTAAATGTGCACCTTACAGAGATTTTGTTACATTTTATAGTGAATTTTCAATAAAACTACTGAACATTTAATTTCACAGCTCTTACTTTGCGGAAAAAATATCAACCTAAATATATTGGGATATGACTTTTGGTCCATATCGCCCAGCCCTATGTTATCATGTGTCTTTACCCAAACCAGACCCATGCCTTATTCCTCTTCCGAGGGTTTGTGATGAGTGCTTCACAGACAGCAGCTGTGGACCAGGCCAGATGTGTTGCTTCGATGGCTGTAATAAGAAGTGTTTGGATAATCCAGGTAACAACAAGGTCATGTACATCATGTAAAATATGTCTCTTATGAATTAATTTAATGTACAGTCAATCACTGTTCATAAGCATTTAACTTACCAAATATCTATAATAAAGCAGCTCACATAATGTTCATAGACAAAACATCACTGACATTATCAATAACAAAGTTTCTTCACAGCCTTGATTTCTATTGTATAAAATTATGCCAAATAATTGAATGCCATATAGTCTCAGTGATGCAAACATGAAATGTAAGTAAAGCTATAGCCTTTATAAAGTTATACATGAGTTTAAACGTTGGCTACTCTACCCAGCTCTGCTAAGAAACCTTCAACCATCGCTTCCTTTGGTGAAAAGGCAGAAGTCTTTAATTGATTTAGATTTTTAATTTAAACCTTTATCTGTTATATGTCTTTCCCAAACCAGATCCCTTCCTGGTCCTTTCCTTGGAGGAGGGAGACAATCCCTTGTGTCCTTATCCTCCTCGGAGGCAGTGTGACGAGTGCTCCTCACACAAAAACTGTGGAAAATGTGAGATATGCTGCTCCGACGGCTGTTGGAACAAGTGTATGCTGTTAGGTAATAATACTATTACTAATGTTATTACAGTCTCAAATAGTGAGATCTCTCATAATTGTACACTTTATTGGAATTATTGGTGTCATTGTTGTGTGACAAATATCTGGCAAAGACTGAAAATAAAGGTTGAAGCCAACATCATAATATTATGATTCAAAAATAGTACTGCCACCTATTCAACTTTCTGAGTGTATCACATTTTGAGAAAGATTTTATTTATTCACCGTGCTATTATGCTAAGATGTAAATGTTCCTCTCTCAAGAAATGTAACACAACACTACAGGCTATGTGTACGTACATTGATAAATACACTTTGTGCAGCATGTAAAGGATTTGATAATGACAAAATAAATAGTTTTGTCTTACCTAATGAAAGTTAATACAACTTTCTATCTATAGTAACTTACACTTACCTTGTGTCTAACCCAAACCAGAAACAGTTCCTCCAGTGAATGAATGTGACGAGTGCTCTGCACACTGTCACTGCAAGCCCCAGCTCTGCTGCTTCGATGGTTGTAAACACAAGTGTATGGATTCATTCAACGGTAAGATCATCTACAGCCCATTGTATCATCACCAACCATCCAAATTTTACAACCCACAAATTTAAATAAAATGTACACTTCAAATGGGACAATGGCACTCAAAATATTTATTTACAAGTGGTGTCCTCTTGCAATAATCGCAGCCTCGATTATATACCACATGTCATAGTCTCATTGATGCAACATTGGCCTTACAGTTATAGAATGATGGTTTGAAAGGCTTATTCCACTGATTGCTACACTGTTTTGGAGTTAATGTTATATTTTGTTTAGTTCTATCTTGTATTTAAAGGTCATGAACTACTGTCATCAGTTTTCTGGTGTTGTTTGAGAAATGTATATATTTTACACAGCAACGTGTCCCCCTGTTCCCAATGTTCACCCGGGACGGCCTCTGTGTGACAAGTGCTCCAAAGACAGCGAGTGTAAAGAATGTGAGAAATGCGTATCCCACCACTGTGGGAAAAAGTGTGTGCCAGGTAATACAGCTACTATTTAATAGAAAATTCATTCTGGATTAGTCCATTGTGCAGTTAATTGTGATTATAGAAGTTCGAGATGTGTGATGTTTGGAAGCCGCAACATCTGGCAAAGAAATAAACAAATCGACTGGACTGACATTAGTTTGAAGCCAGCAGCATAATATTTTATTTTATCTGATTCTACAAACCTTGATACCATTGAGCTATTTGTAACATAGCAGTTTCATCCCACAGCAATTGTGACACTACACTATATGACATCTGCTTGAATGAATCCATGAAAATAAATGAATGCATAATAAAAAGTAAAATGTAAATTCGCTTTAAACAGTTCAAATAACTTTGTGCTGCATTTCATGTTACTGCAGCAGTACAGACAAGGTAAGTATTCTTACTAAGGTTAAATCCACAGGATTATGTGGAGGGGGCTCTCAATTGTGATGGTTGACTTCAGACAATGAGTGTGACATTGAACGCTCCAAATGATGACTACATTAGTTGTCCAGTTAAAGTGAGTCTTGATCAGCTTTAGCCAAGGAAGTCCCAGAACTATAGCATTGAGTGGTGATGAAATGAGCAATGAGTGAATAAATTGGATTTCCTCTCTGTGATTAGAAAGTAAGAGGGTATTAGGTAGGCACTGTGCAGTGAGTAACCTTGGCTAGATGACTTCCATTTAGGTTAGTTTGTTTTATTTGTTTTGAACAATATACTTAAAGAGTATAAACACTTGACACAATTGACAAACAAAAACATAATGCTACTTCCATTCAAAGCATTAACCTCTCTGAGAAATGGTTCTGTGGGAATATTTGCTTGATAGACCTAGGTTGAGTCAAGATTGTCAATTCAGACAGCACCAAAGCGTGAGGATGGCACTCCTTGGTCCTTATGGCAGGGTGCTGGCACTTATATGGACAGCAGGGAGCTCTTACCCACCTGAGGAATTTATATCCAGCTTGGACATCTCTGCTCAGACTGCTACCTCCATGACACGGCCCTGGATAAAGTGGAAGAAAATTGATGGATTGATGTATGACAAATTTAAAAATAACACTGAATTAGGTTGAAGCAGATTCCAAAAACATAAGGCGAGATGTATTTTACTTTCTGAGTACTGTATATTAAGGCTGGGCCATATCGTATCGTATATCGATACTGGCGTATGAGCAATTTTTAATATCGTTGTGGATGCGATATAATTAGCATGTGACTCAGCTGATTTTGACTGAAGTCAGGACCAGCGGCAGATGGAGGTCACAGCTAATGCTACGATCAGCTCCACTCAGAGCAGCATAAACACTGACTGTGGAGGCTTTAGGGGCAGGTGCTTAAAACGGGAAATTAATTGAAGGATGTATGTTGCTGGTAGATCAAATTTGCCGGGGAAAAAAATAAAAAAAATTCCCAATAAGCATAAAGCTGGGATTTTGAAACCCGTATCCGTTTATATTGTCAAATATTTCACTGTGGTATTATGCTATTTGAAATAGGGCTTACAGAGCTTTCTGTTGTACATGAAATATAACACAAAACTATTGGCTATAAACTTCCTGCTGCATTTAATTTCTAATAATTAAAAAATAATTTTCCATAAATTTACAGTGAATGTTCAAACCACTTTACAGTGATTGTAACGTACATTACCTTGTGTCTAACCCAAACCAGAAAACGTTCCTCCAATGGAGGAATGTGACGAGTGCTCAGCAAACTGTCACTGTCCCAAGTGCCAGCTCTGCTGCCCCAGTGATTGTGGAAAGAAGTGCACAGATCCACACAAAGGTAACACAACAAGATCTTTTACATTTAAGGATGTCACTCTGGTATAACTGAATGTTACATTTTGATCATTGACATCACCATGTTATCATACGCATTTTACAAGCCACACATTCTCATTTTAACTCAGTGAATTCTTACTTGTATTTAATTATCAATGAATAATGCTGCTCCTGTAATGTAATTTAAAAAAGGATATTTATTTATGACAATCGTCCTCATGCAATAATCACAGCCTTGATTACATACCACATGTGTCTTAGTCTCATTGATGCAACATGAAAACATTGGCCTCATGATTATAGAATAATGGTTTGAAACGTTATCCCACTGTTTGCTACATTGCTTTGGAGTTCATGTTATACATTATCATCAATTGTGGTGTTGGTTGAAAAATCTGTATATATTT
>OMNZ01057598.1:11731-27510 GCA_900303255.1 Lesueurigobius sanzi | reverse complement strand
TCGTGTGCGTGTCAGTCTCTGTGCGACACTGACATTCCATTGGTGCAGACTGCTGACGTAGGCATGAACGCTGCCTTGTCATACATGCCATGTGAGCCAATTCCAATGGGAATTACGACGACACATGCGTTGTCATCGTTCAAACTGAAGAGGGAGCAACACTGACGTTTTTTAGCAGTAAAATAAGATTTCTACTAATATGCACTGCCATGTCAAAATAGTGACAAGGACCTGTAGCCAACTCTATGAGACACCAACTTTAACCGATTCTCAGCTAAAAAAAGTTGATTTGGGGTTTAGTGCCTCTTTAAGTTTGTAGATATAATGATTTAAATATTTGAACACACTTTACAAATCTGCCCGTTGGTATGGTATGGTATGTATTTTATTTGTACAGGGGCAGTGTACAATTTAACATGAACACAAAGGAAAGATGCATTGTACCAGGTTATAGCAAAAATGCTAATTTCCACCTGTAGTCCCTGGGCAGGCTGATGTTACAGTTCACTAGACTGATTCTAAATGTAGATGGATACATGACCGTGTCTTAAGTTACGATTTAAACAGCATTATTTACATAATTTACTTTATTTAATTTAATATAAATTAAGTACAAATGATACACAGCTTTAAACAATGCTTTGCTTTTATTCAATATTAGTTGTGTATTAGTTCATGATTACCTGTTGTTTGTAGATGCTTAGCTATGCCATTTTATAAGTTGTTTCAATTTCCAGAAACTAAATATCATCATCATCATCATCAAACTTTATTCCAGATAAAAAACAAAACAGACAACACAAAGCAATTTAAAGCAGACCACTGTTCCACACTGACGCCACAGTTCAGACTGATAGCACTGATAGTCAGGCTCATAATAATCACATTCTCACAGCGATTCAGCCAACAAAGAAATCTGTACATCAAGTTTCTCAAAACTGCATGCACGAAAAGTCTGAATCCCAGCAGAGACAAACAAGTGGCTGGCACTCAAGGCCTTTCTTAGACTGTCATTGTGTGCAACATTTAGCTTGCGTAAGCTTGATTGTTTATAGTTTAACCACAGCTGTGCCGTATATAATGGTGTACAAGATGTGTCTTGTGTAATATGAACCTGTTGACAGTGAAATTCTCTCCTCAGTGGGAGTTGTGATCTATTTTTTAAGGTAACCCTTCTATTTCTATAACTTCATTTAACTGATGAAACAGAGCTGTGAGCCGTGCTATTCTTGCATTCAGGGGTTGTCGCTTCAAGGATGTCACATTCATCAGAGTGTAAGGTTCATCTCAGGCCAGGGGTAATTTGTGTAAAGTGTTTTGTATTGATCTGAATGACCCTCATAGGGAAAGTCCGGGCCACTAAAATGCACCCACAGCAGAACAGTGGAGGGGTCACCATTCAGGCCGCAGTGAAGGACCTCGTCTCTGTGTGTAATGGTGGTCTCTGCACCATTACACTTGGACCGGGCATTTGTCTTTATAACAAGAGTGTGATGCTCCATAGCTCCATGACTACCCTCTGTGTAAACATAACCTCATCACACCTGTCATTGACTGTCCCAGTCGCCTGAGGACAGAAGGAGGAGACTCTTCAGCTGGTCATGAGAGCAGTTTTGTCAGTTTTATAACTAAATAAACAGTTGGATTCTTTCATGTTCAGTTGTTTTCAATCTTTAGCCAAAAGTGTTCTTGCGCTGCCTTTAGCAATATCATCCGGCCAGCAGCTAAAAGGTGTGTTTTGGTGTTTCAGATGTAAGTGGATTATATTTAAACTATCAATATCATATCTGACTGCACCCGCACTTTCTCATCTTGTTCTTTAACAAATCAAAAAAGACACGCAGACAATCCATTTTACAAAATACAATTCTTGAACAAAAACAACCCAAACATTTGGCGTTGTAGGTTTGTGAAACACTACAGTGACCCCCACAAAGGCGTTTTGTATCCGAAACGCCCCCTCAGCTAGCCCAACTACACATAAGGCGGACACTGTTCTGTCCACAGCAGGGGTTTTCAACTGGTTCTGCCCCAGGGACCACCATTCAGACAAAGCAGTAGTCTGCGGCCCACTGTGTGTGCGTGTGTGCAATATAGGCCTATTTTTTTGTATAAAAGAGGGCTATATACTTTATTTTGCAACGCTCTGTGATCTCAAATGTTTAAAATAACATAAGAATAGAATTATTAAAAGAGATATATCAACATGATGTTCATGAATATTCCATATGTGGCGGCTCTAGTGTATTTTCAGTAGCATGTCACGGACCACCAGCAGTACTGCCATGGACCACCAGGGGACCACGGACCACTGGTTGAAAACCCCTGGTCCACAGCATCATGAGTTAGCCATGTACACCTATGATGTAAAGAAATGACTTTTGGACAAAAAGGCCTCGGGCTTAAGAGGTTAAATGACACTAAAATAGATATAATAATTAAAAACAGTTAATCAAGGAGAAATTTGCAGCCGTACATAGATTTTTTTCAATGGCACTTATCTGTTTTTCCAATAAAACTCTTCAAATACAGAATTTTACTTTTCCAATGCGAACTACAATGTGCTTTTTTGGGGGGTTGGAATATTGCTATTTGGGTTACGGCTTGTCATCTTACGGCCAACACGGGGACAGTGATGCATGCTTTTATCACCAATCGTATGGACTATTGCAATGCCCTGCTTTCTGGTCTTCCTAAAAAGAGTATTTCAGGCCTACAACCTTTACAGAATTCAGCAGCACGTCTCCTGACCAGGAGGCGGGAGCATATTACACCGGTTTTAGAATCACTGCATTGGCTCCCCGTCTGTTTCAGGATCGATTTTAAGGTTCTTTTAATGGTTTTTAAGTGTCTTAATGGTCTTGGCCCTTCTTATCTTTCAGATCTGCTTTTACCCTACGAACCGTCGCGCCGACCCCTGCGCTCCTCCGGCAGCCGACTCCTAGTCATTCCCAAAGTCAGGACACACACTCACGGCGAGGCGTCTTTCCAGTACAATGGCCTTTGGAACGGCCTGCCGGAGGAGCTCAGGGCCGCAGAGAACGATGTTTTTAAGAGCAGGCTCAAGACCCACCTTTTTAGTTTAGCTTTTAATTAATATTTATTCATTTTAGACATTTTTATTGTTTTATTATGTTATTCTATTTATTATGCTATTTATTAATTTTAGTCCTATTTACTATTATATATTCTGAGTCTATTATTCTTTTATTATTGGATTTTGGAGTTGCCTCTTCCTTTTACACTTTGTTACCGTTTTCACAAGGTTTTTCCAGTGTTTCCTCTGAGGGAGCCCTCTGCCTCGGGAGCCCTCTGCCTCTGCCTTCTGTAAAGCACTTTGGGTTGCATTTTTGTATAAATAAAGTTTGATTGATTGATTGATTATGGTGATAGTGGGCACAGCTCCATACCCAGTAAGTAAGACCCACTCTTCTAACATGATTTTTTTTTAAGTGTAACTCTGGTGTTAAACTATGGAAATGTACAGATGCCTCCCTCAACGCGCCAGGTTCCTATTCACCTCTCGCCGCCTTTGTAGAGGAGCCTTTCGATGAGGCTCTCCGGTGTCCTCACACTCAACCCTGGTTCAAAGTCACTTCGATCTCCCCTTTCTCTCTTCCACGTTTTGATCCGGAGACACAATCGACTGGGCCCGTCCTCTGCACACAGCCACAGCGCATGCACGCCGCGTCTTCATTTGCTTCATTGCATTGTGCACTTGTGAGAGATTTGCATGAATTAACTCCACGTCTCTGGTGATAGATGACTAAATCAAATCCAGATTTATTAAGCAAAGTGCGGCGGAAATATGGCACCTTCAATAATAAAAATGAATAGCAGTATAACAGTGGCTAATGCGTGGTGTTATTGTTTTACTCCAGCAATTCGGAGAAAATATGGAGTCGTTTATTCTGTTATTAAATGACCTCCTAAAATGATGCATGCTAATTCCTTTGGACGGAGTGTTCACTAGACTCCATGGTATTGTATATCAAAAAGACGAAATCCCACTGAATGCATGCTTCCCCCTTCGAAAGATAAACCATATTTTGACACAGATGGATTTAACAGATTTGAAGGCCGTAATATATCAAAGAATTGCTATGAATAATCCGAAAACATTAAATACTAAATAAAGCATATCCGTCTCCGTGTGAGATCAAAGAGAGCACAGGCAGCACCAGTCTATCAGAGGGAGGACAGATAGAACCCTTTTCTTCCAGCGCGAGATAAGGTGTCATTCTTTTACTCTCATTTGTCGTTGATGCAGGTATTTCAAACATGAGCTAAATCATTTCTATCCATGGTGGTGAGATGAAGCAACATTATGGCCACAGATGCCCCGAGGCAGACTGGCAGAAGCATGAACTCTCTCTCTGAATGATCACAGCAATGCATCCATGGCTAACACTCGATTACAGGTATTTTAATTCTCAGCTTTGGGGCTAGTTTGCTTTCTAAACATAAAAACGTGCCTAATCGTCACAATAGCAGGTTTAACTATTGCACTGATTGAACGGGGAATTGTAGATTTGAATTAATTTGCTTAAAAAGCCTAATTTCGACCAAATTTCGACTTTAGTGGCACCTACAGACACTAAATTTTCAAGCCTTGTACTTAACAATGTTTTGAAGGTTTGCTTCGAGGGATTTTTCATGATTTAATTGCCTGATTTATTAAGCTTTGAAACCACAAAAATCAAGGCAGAATTTTTTTATTTTTTTTTTTATTTTTCCACTAATAACTATAACAACCTCTGAACAAATGTTTGTAGCTAATACTGTTGTGGCCAAAAGTCTGCATACCCTTTTAAGTTTACATACCCCTTTTAATCTTTTGGCCATTTTTCATAGAATATGAATGACACAAAAATCTTCTTTTACTGGTTGTGCGAAGCCATTTATTGCCAAAGAACTGAGTTTACTCTTTTGAAATCATAATGAAACAGAAACTACTCAAATGTCCCTGATCTAACGTTTACATGACCTTCAACAACTGCCAGGGAAACTGCTCAGGAGCAAAGAAAAACTCACTTCAGCTGAAATACAGGACTCTCTGACAAAATATATTTGTTTCAAGATGCACAATATGCAAACTTTTGATCAGGGACATTTGGTAAGTTTTTAGTTGAAAAGCGTAAAGAAACAAGTTTTTTGACAAATAAGTGGCTTCACGCAACCACTAACCATGAGGGAAATAAAGGTGTTTGCGTTATTGTTCATATTCTATGAAATGCACAAGTTTACATACGTTACATATGTAAACTTTTGAGCACAACTGTATATCAACACAATATATATTTATACTAGCTGTAACCCGGCCTATGGCCGGGCCTCTGCAGCTCCACATTCGATGAACTGAGCTTATGAATTATTACACAACCCGGCGGCACGGTGACGGAGGGAATAGCGCTCTTGCCTCACAGCAAGAAGGTCCCAGGTTCGATTCCCGGCCCGTGCGGCCTTTCTGTGTGGAGTTTGCATGTTTCTCCCCGTGTCGTGTTTCCTCCGGGTGCTCCAGTTTCCCCCATCAACCCAAAACATGCACATTAGGTTAAATCCTCCAGCCAGGTGATTCTGACCATGAGCCTGGCTCCACATCTGGAGATGGGCCCCCAGTCGCCCACTGCTCCTGACGGGTTTCCCCAGCGGAAACGAAGGATGGGTGAAATGCAGAGGACGAACCACCCCCCCCCTTCCTTCTTTATCTTTCTTCTTCTTCCTCCTTCTTCTTCCTCATTTTTCTTTCTTCTTCTTCTTCTACTTCTTCTTCTTCTTCTTCTTCTTCTTCTTCTCTTCTTCTTCCTTCTTCTTCCTTCTTTCTTCTTCTTCATTCATCCTCCTTCTTCTTCTTCCTCCTTCCTTCTTCTTCCTTCCTCTTCTTCCTTCTTTTTTTTCTTCTTCCCTCTTCTTTCTTCTTCTTCTTCTTCCTTCTTCTTCTTCTTCTTCTTCTTCTTCTTCGTCCTTCTTCCTTCTTCTTCCTTCCTCTTCTTCCTTCTTTTTTCTCCTTCCTTCTTCCTTCTCCTTCCTTCTTCTGCTTCCCTCTTCTTCCTTTTTCTTCTTCCTCCTCCTCCTTCTTCTTCTTCCTTCCTCTTCCTCCTTCTACTTTCTTCCTCCTTCCTCTTCTTCTTCCTTCTTTTTCTTTCTACTTCTTCTTCTTCTTCCTTCTACTTCTTGCTTCTTCTTCTTCTTCTCCTTCCACCATTCCACCATTCATTAATCCTATAATTGTGCTCTTTCGTTGTTGCTGAAAAGACTCCTGACTCGCTGTCATGGCGGACAGCAGGCTCCTCCCCGTCTACAGCGTAAGTGGAGACGCGTCTGATGAATGCAGCACAAGATGATATCTGTCATTGATTGGGAACGATTGCTCTGTCAATACGAGCATGTCAGCGACGCCTCGTCTCATAAAACACATGCCTTATCAAGTCTCTCCACAGACACACAATCCTTCAAGACAAACAGATTTAACATAATTGGACCATATTTCTCCTCTCTGTATTATGCAGTATGCAGGGGAAAAAATGCAATGTGCTGAGATATGCAAACGGACCGTGCTTTCGTAATAGTGACGCATGATTTATTCCCGGGGCTATCTTTAGAGTAGACACATCAGAAAAAACTATGATCTATATTCATAAAAATGACAGAGTTGAGAGAATTACCTTATCTCCCACCGTACTGCATTCATCTCTGCTGTGGCCGATGGACAGAGCGTCCGCGATGTATTATTCAGAGCCACCTCATGCTCCACACTGTACAGCTGCTGATTCAGTTTGACACAGCGGGCTGATTGTTAATGTAACTTTGTCAATATATCATTGTAAAGTCGGGGGACTCACGCCAAGGGGAAGTTGGAAGGGGCCCAAAGTGAAGTGCTCAATTGACTCCAAAGACACCATGCAACCTACTCAGGAAGTGGGGCTGAAATCTTCCATTAAAATCAATTTTGCCCTGACCTCAAGGTTTACAAGAATTACATTTAATTAAAGATTGGGCGATCGATCATGTCGCTGTTATTCTCCTCTCAGTGAAGTCAACCATATTGGGGGATGTAATGCCATTGCTGCGCCCTTGGACAAGACAGAGCTGTGTGATGGTGGTGTCTATGGCTAACTTCACTTCCAACATTATGTCCTAGGGCAGTTGTACCTAGGATTACTTGCCTCTAGTACATTTTCTTCATTCATTTTTAATATTTTAGCTCTTGCTTTCTGAGCATTGCATGGGGAGGGCCACCAGTATATCATTGTATCCTCACTCCTCAGGGCACACCACCTCAGGGCAGACCCGTTTTAAAACACTGTCCTGTCCTTTCATATTGCCCCCAGACTCTAGTCTCTGGAATAATAGGTCCCTGTCCATCAACATGGGAAGAGTTGTTGGCTCCTTTCTTTGGTCTAGTGGCGTTGATGTGGGTCAATGCTGGTATTCGTAACTGAATGCCTCTGAGTGTATGCATGAAGAGATCGAAACAGGATAATAGTAATGATGTAACCGGAATATAATAAAAGAAATTCATAAAACACACATGTGGCTGTGAACTGGGAGTGGAATTATGAGTATTGAGTTTGTTCTTCACATATTTTATTTATGTATTGAAACTGAATGTACACCTACTGTCTTTCAATATGTCAATAAGAAAGGAGGTAGGCGCTTATAAGCTTTAGCCTTTGCCTATACGCTTTTTGCCTCTGTCCTTGTTATTTTGCTTTGTTTACCATCTGCCGACCATTGTGAAACACAGAGGCTCAAATAAAAAGATGGGTGAATGTGTGGGCGACACTGTGGATTCTCAAAAAGTAGCCCAGGCCCTTTCCTTTGCATAAATTTACTGTTTTTGTAGCAAATGTTGAATAACTTGATTCTCATTCTTGCTGTTTCTAAAACAATGTGTGATTTGTATCTACAAAAAGCGCTAAATAAATATTATTCACAATATCACTAACTTATTTGAAGTGAGCGAGCCTGTAGAATTCAGTCATTTGATTACTTTTACACTCCACCAGGCCCGTCGACAGGGGGGGTCAAAGGGGTATGTTGTCCCCGGGCCTCAGGACCAGGGGGAGCCCAGCAAGGAGCCCACATTATATTTTCCCTTGTTCTGCATGATTGTTTTTTGTGTGTTTTTGTGATGTTAAAAATCATCTCAATAACTCAGAATGGTTTATTCTTGTCCATCTTAAAGTTTTCCTTGAATGCACACTCCCCCACTAAACACAAATGAAGGAGTGGTCTTTAACCAGGACCAAAGGAAGAGAATGATGAGAGAACAGTGGTGTCAAATTGTGGGAAAGGGCCCCAAAATACAGCCTATAAAATGATTTATTTTAAAAATGCTGTAGCAAACAGGTGCCGCCGTGAGGGTTGAGTGGTGGGGGGCCCATGAGAAACCTTCTTGCCCCGGGCCCCACCAAGTCTGTCAACTGCCCTGCACTCCACAATAGTGCTGTTCATCAAAACGCCTAACATAGTGAAATAGACTAATATTGTCCACTATCCATCCATCTTCTTCCACTTATTGCCGGGTCACAGGGGCAGCAGTCCGAGCTGCCCGGATCACACCTCACCAGGTGTTGGATCCACGGGAGGACAGCCCCACGATGCTCCTTCACCTCGAGCTTCTGTTGTCTACTAGTGTTTGCATTTTTATTTGAGAAATACTGTTACAGAATCACTGATAAAACATATTTATAATGGATTACTGATCAGATCACTGTATGTTGGAAGTTGTCTAATGTATCATGGACCAGTCACTTTTTCCCACTGCAGTTTCTTTGCATAAACAACGAATGTCGTCTACAAACCGTATCAGTTGGTTTTCAAATCCCAAGAATCGGTATCGGTGCATCTCTAGAAAATACCTAACTTGACGTGTGCCAGATTGATATACATAGCACTCTGATTTGAGTTCTACACATTATCAATCTGGGAAGGCTCTCGTCCAATCCACTTGTGAAAGGGAGGGGCCGTCACAGCTATACTTCAAGATCATTGGGTGAAACACCTGTTAGCACCCGCCTACCGTACCTTTGCAGATTCCAGTCGGAGAAAAACACAAACATCTCTTTGCTTTTCCCTTTTCAAAGTAGAATTAGCAGCATTTCAGCTAAAACAGAGCCAATTGCGGCCCTCCGACGCAGCCATGTTTGTTATTCTTCGCCACGGCATTTGGTGCGATGTCATACCAACATACCAACGCCTTAAACCCCAATGCAGGCACCTCATTGGTCCCGCAAATATCTGAGTCGAGACGATTGTAAGGGATTGGAGTCTTCCAAGATGTATTTCCCCGACTATGTGAAATCACAAATCTCTCGGGAATACATCTTGCAAGGTTAGAAAATACCCATCAGTTTGAAGATTTGTGTTAAAACAAGAAAACAAGCCAGCAGAGGACACTCTTCTTCATCTTATGTGCTACGATGACCAAGCAGTAATGCAATAATCATAACAAATTTGGAAGTTTCTGGACACTAATATTCAGTGAATCCTCATGGAAATCTTTGTGTGATGTCCACCAGAGAGTGGGCTGGTGTTATGAGTGCAAAAAGCAAATAGAAAAAAAATATCAATATAAAAATAGTACACTCTATGTCAAGTATGAGCAAACTTATTGATGCGAGGGCCACACCGGGTTTCTGAACTTGCCAAGAGACCGGACTGGTTGCAGTGTGGGGCATAATAATTTGAATACCTTTTTATTATTATACTTTGTCAGTGAAAACTTTGCTGTTGTTGACCCCTTTTAGCCAATACATAATTTGTGCCAGTTTGAAGAGATAGGTGGGCTGCATTCGTTAGTTTCCACACCTTTGCTTTATGCTGAAACAGTTTGATTGCCAAAAGGTTTTTTTTTTTCCCATGCAAACCCAATGTTCCTATGAAGATTCAGTCTAAAGATTATTTGGAATGTATAACAGTCTTCTTCTTCAAATCATTTGCTGTATTATTTCCTGTAATTTTCCTAAAATAAACCTTGAATACGCTGGGAGAGGCCAGATGGCAGAGGAACGTGCATTGTGATGATGTGTTAAAAATAAGATGTTATGAATGGCGGTGCAGGCCACAGTGACAGCGGTCTTTGTGAAGGTTATCAGTGAAGTGGCTGATGTGGGGCAGGCTGCTGTGAGTGGCAGATACCATACAACGCTCCACTGCGTCCTGAGCACTTCACAGCCAGGGCCCGAGCATGTGGCATTGATTTAGGTGAATGAGCACATCCCATTTGTATTCAAGCAATCAGCAGTCGCTTCGCACGGACACAAAAATAACTTTCTTCAGCTCCAGACTAGCAGTGTTCATTATACTAGTAGAAGGAGAGTTGGAGACACAAGGGGGACCCACTGCTTTGCTCTAGCGCACACGGATAGACACCCGGCGATCACGGTGCCAGGCAAGGTCTACAACCAAAAATCATCCCTCACAGGACCCCTGCCCCTTTGCGCTATGCACTGACCTTCTGCTCAAGGTTGGAACAGCGGTGTAAGTGGGGTTAGGGCACTGCAGAGTACTCCTGGACATAAAAGTGGAGACACTGTGCATAGACTGGCAACTAACTGGTGCTATATTCACCTATTTAGAAATATAGGATCATATGTATTCATGTGGAATCAAAGCATTCACACTCAGCAAACATTCATCTGCACAGAGACAGACTTAATAATGAATTAGGCATCAGCGGTTCAGACAGCAGAGGATCAGTATTCTGATAGGGAGTTTAAAAGGAATTTGCAAATCAGTGATTGTTGGTAGAAGAGGTCATAGTTGGGGCAAAGACACTTTTTTGAGATTTTTTTTTTTCATTTTATTTACTTGCCAGGTATAACTGGGCTGTTCTTTGTATGCAAACACATACAAAAAAAAGCAACGTGATACATCACATGACTTGTCGCTATGATTGGCTAAAACCGCATTTAGGAAGGCGTGTACTAACTGGGGCCCAATCAGCTCAAAGTCCTGTACTGTTTGTCCCTCCTTTTCAGGGACAGTTAGCACTGGAGTCTTTCCAGATTGATAATGTGTAGAACTCAATTTAGAGAGCTACACATATCAGTCTGGCTTCTGCCAGGTTACCACATTCGACCCCTGGGCCTTAGTGTACTATAGGGCCATGGTTTAGCAAACAAGTGTTTGTGGACGGATCAGTTTATAGCAATAGACCAGAGGCATGCTCTGGTGCGGGAGCCCTCGCTATGACCTAAGGGAATGTGGATCACACACAAGTCATGTCCTCAATAAAGATGCCAGTTTGCAAAAGAAAACAAAAAAAAAACTGCATGGTTTTAGGACAGCTCTAAATGAAGATAAGGAAGTTATCTTAAGTTCGGGAGCAGGACCACCTCTATGCCCCTTCGGGTCTCCCCCCTATTTAAGCAGCTCATCCCCTCACCACATCCTCTCATGTCGTCTCAGTGCCCCTCCCTCCCCACCCTCATTAATCTCATCTCATTCTCTTTCAGGTACCGGCCCTCTCTGAAGCCCAAACATGCCGCACTATTTTATGCTTGCCGTCTATTCAATACATTCTTGGTGCATCATGCCTGAGGTTGTGGTCCTTGCTAGTGAAATGAGCTTGATGAGCGATGGCCACAAAAAGCGTTGTTTGCCACCACATTATAGATCCAGGAAAACAACTTGTACAGATATCAGTTGGAGCGAGTTGGAGTATAAATGTTGTTGTCATGAAGCAGCAAAAATGGGCTAACTTTGCCCTGGTTATCTGCACATGTCCAGAAGTTTCCAGTGTATTACCAATGCACCACACTCGGTGACAATCCACAACTGCCATTAGAATCAAGCCTCAGCACGGCAACAACTTTAAAGCAGTGAACTCATAATTAATACCCAGGGGATTGTTTTCGCACTTCAAAATATCGCTGCCAAAATACCCCAGCATTTCAGCATTCTTGACAGGTATTCCCCGTTCTGTGTTTAAAACAGAATTATTAAGCTGACAATTCCTGCTTATCATTGATGTTCTAAATTATTGTAGGTCTTTTCCCCCGTAACAACCGTGCCGCAATTATTTTTGGGATGATTCCTGTTCAGTCAGCCCAGAAATTCATTTTCCCTCCTCCACTTATTTGACAAAACTCCCTATTTTTGCAGCTGTCTCTCACCACACTTCAGTCACATGTCTGGGAGCATTACAGGGAGCTGTCAGATGAGGATTATGCTAACAGCTTAATTAGACTATTGCTTTGCGTGCCGTGTTGATAACAGCAATTACCCAGCGTATGTAATTGAAGCCAATGATCAATCAGGCCATCTATTCTCGTTGCTGAATTGAATTATTCTTAACCATCTTTAGCAAAAAAATTGAGCATGAATGCACCTTATCTTTACTGTGTGATATCAGATGGACCGTAATTGCGGGGGTAATGGAGTATGGAATTGTGGGTAATGAGAGAGTGAGGTGTGGAGGAGCACGGGCAGAGTCTAGTCAAAATATACAATTTGGGTTTTTCGTGGCAAAACATGAATATCTAGATTTGTTTAAATGACTCGCTTTAGATTACAGCCCGCAATTCCATGTGTAGGTACAGGTAACAAGAACTTAATTACACAAGTAAGTACATTAAAGTTCAAGCTGTAACAATGGTAAACAAGATGTAACAAAGGTGTACGCAATAATGTGCAAGTATATCGTGACTAGTGTGGAACTACAGGTGAGCGCGGGCTGTAATCTAAAGTGAGAGGCTGTTATCTGTGACTACAAGATGCAAGAGGGAACAGAGAAGGATAAAGAGTGACAATGTAGAACATGGGGAAACGACCCAAAACATAATGAGCATGTACACCATAACTAAAGTGTAACTACATGTATAATTACTTTCTTGTTTTACGTGTACCTGCACATGGAACTGCGGGCTGAAAGTCTGAAGGCTAGCCTGCATGGTCTTATACCCTCGTACTCATTTGGTACAGAGGGTCTGGATCTTCTGGATCTTCTGGATTCTTGCGCTCCGGTTTCAGGTGGGAGGGGTCAACTCCTTTTAAAGTTTGAAACAATTGGATCTGTTGGATTTTACCCAATCGCTAGCGTTCGGTCGTGAAGTATGACATCACCTACACCCGCCTCCCCCGATCGCTGAATGGTAGGAGGAAGTTCTGCCGATGCATCGCAGCCACTGAGATCAGACCCAGACATAACATGTAGGGAAATGATAATTGACCGGAGCTTACAGATGGCTAAGGCCAGGCGATAAACAATTTAGATCACATTTAAAAATAAGTCTTCCTTCCTTCCTTAGGGCTCCTGCGAGGGGGAGGGGGGCCCTGGGCGTTGAGCCGACCAGATGAACCAGTTTACCCTCTCTTGGGTCTGGCTTTGACGTGGCGAGCAGGCTTGTGTGTTCCAGTGACCCTGGAGAGCGATACCATCGGGAGCTTGCTCCTGGTAGGGTCAACAAAGTTCCAGACAAACAAAGACCTCAGAGTGTCGGTACGCTGTGAGGTGGCAGCTCCACCAACCGACTATCCTGCGGAAGCCTAACAACCCACCCAACTTTTTAACGTAATTTTATGAAAATAAGTCTAAACTTGCTGCTTAAAACCAGATTAACTTTCTCAATTAAAGCAACTAAATCTGTGTTTGAGTATTATAGTATAAGTATTACAATTAGAATTGCATTGTACATAAATAGTCAGTTCAAAGTGCACATTTTATACAAACATAGATTGACTAATCTTTTTTTATTTTTTTTATTTGAGTCAATAAAACATTAGTTGCAAAAGGAAAGGAATAAAAGTTGACACTCAAAAGGAGAGGTTCACTGAACTTATAAGAATCCTACCCCTTGTTACAGTGTAGTGCAGTTTTACATACAGTAAGTTTATAGACATCTGATTTACACAAATTTCATTCATAAATTGCTTTCATACAGACGCACCTGCATGCAAATGAATGCAAGCACGGATGGTATCCAAACACATTAGTACAAACAATTGTTTAAAGCCGTACAAAGTAAAAGGAGAAAGAAAACATGGCACATTTATGGTCGTACAAAAATATAAAACAGAATAGATTTGAACTAAATGTGTTGTTGTTTATAGAAAAAAAATCAAATTAGTCCTCATTAAGACCCAATTTAATCCAGGTTCAGTACACATTCACAATAAAACATACAAAACCAGGTCTAAATCAAGACTCTGAGTCTAAATGAGGACTAAACCAGATCTAGCCCAGAACTAAACCAGGTCTAAACTAGGACTAAGCCAGATTTAAACTTGGACTAAACCAGTCTAATCAAAGACTACACATAAAAACGGGATATTGTGCTGTTTATAAAATACATTATATTCTTAAAATAAGTCCATCCTTTTGTAATTTTCTTGTTGCGTACATGAAACTTTAGCTGTTGTGAATTATCTTGTGGTCGTAAGGTCTTGCAACAAGTTATATGTGGAGGCTGTCATGGTCCTCCTCGGAGCCGCAGGCTGTTTTCAAAGCTCACTGTGTTGGACTGTCGACACTGACGCCTGCATATCACCACAGCACAAGACATGACATGAGCCAGTTTAATAATATATAGCATAGCGACCTGAACAATGAAACAGGCCTCCGCTGCTCTCTTCAGCTGAGGTGATAAGAGTAAAAAGACCATGTGCTCGAGCTACACGTGGTTCAGAGCTTAATTTGAATACTGAAGACGGAGATAGGCAGGTCATTTAGCTGTTGACAAACGAGATGAGGATCTGCAGCAGATAACATTCGATTTCAATGAGCTGGCTTGATTGCTTTGCTTGATTTTTTTTATAAAGCATCAGACGGCTGTCATCAGTGAGATCCGCATCCGCCGAGTACAAGTAAACAAATCACAGATAAGGGCAAATAATAAGTGTCCGCTCATCAAGAACATGGCATTCAACACGACGCACATACATTGTTGTTTGAGAAGAAAATAGTTTATGTAAATTGCGTCCCGCCGTGATGAGCAAACAAAATGTATGGCGGTGGGGCTCCTGCTGCGGTGCACTGAGGTGTGGTAGAGGAGCTGGGACCCCCGCGGAGGGCAGATGGGAGCAGATGACATTTCGTGTCAGTCTTGTAACACATGTCAGCGGCGCATCAACGGAGGACTGCGATATCTGTGGCACTGTCATGGGAGCTTACAATACAAGGGGTCTCTCGCTCGCAGCCTGCCTTCAGAACCAGCACCACGGGGAGAATATGCTACGGTTTTATTCTTCAAATTGGAGACATGAACTCAATGTAACACTTTTGTCCCGTTTTGATTTAATATTTACAGTTTTAAAGCGGCAAAACATTATTCAATCATCAACCTTCTCTGTCGCTGGAACAAGCTGCCCCCTGAAATGTGCACCATCGCTGAAGCTGGCCTTTTTTTCCTTCTATTTCACCATGTTTTTGATTTATTGTTTTGATTCTGATGTCATATTATTGACTTTAATGGAAAGCACTTTAGTCACAGTGCGTGTTGTAAACGGCTCTATTATTAAAGGTTCATCGATTGAAAGTTGAGTGGTCATTTTGCAGAGCAGTTGTTGCCTCTTTTCATCAATTTTGGCATTTCAAAGGGTAAAAATCAGTCCCATTGTATGTTTCAAATCCAAATCTGTACCTCTCAGCAGCTCATGAGGTGTCTGGCTGGTGTGAGACCTCACATAATCAAACCTCTTCCTCCGCTTATCCGTCGCCGGGTCGCGGGCCACACTGCACCAGTCCCTTACACTGCAAAAAGTGATCTCTTCATAAGTTAAATTTGCTTGAATTCATAATATTTGACCTCATTCTGGGTAATTTTAACGTTCCA
>OMNZ01057598.1:0-11711 GCA_900303255.1 Lesueurigobius sanzi | reverse complement strand
CCAGGATTTTTGTTGACTAAAATTAGACTAAAACTAACACAATTTCTTTTGACTAAATCTTGACTAAAATCAAATTGCATTTTCGTCAAAAGACTAAGACTAAAACGAAATTAAAATTTGCTGCCAAAATTAACACTGCAATGGAACAAGTATTTTTTCACTGAAATTAAGAAGAGATAATAAATCTAAAAGTACTTCAAATGATATGCTTTTGCTTATATTAAGTGCAAAAATACCTGTTCTGTTGGCAGATAATTTTACTTGCCAAGTCAAAATGACTTAAAATAAGGTAAAATATGATGAATTCAAGCACTTTTTGCAGTGTATGGCTCCTCCTGCAGGTGCTGGGTCCACAGGAGGACGGCCCCACGACGCTCCTCCACCTCTGGGCGACGTACCTGGCCTTGGCGGTGCTTGAGCCGCTCTTGGTCTGACCCTTCACCTACTGTAGGACCTGTTTGCCATGGGAGACCCTACCAGGAGTATAATGCCCCAGACGACAGAGCTCTCTCATTGACCGCAGCAGTGTCACGTGAAAACAAAAATCACCCGATGGAATAACTTAACAGCGAGATTTTGATGATTGGGAGAGTGAAGTCGCTCATTATTTTTCCTCTTCCTGAGACTCAGTGGCTGGTGTTGCCAAGAAAAACGCATCACTCCAACGTCACTCAGACCATTAGGAAACAATAATGTGTCACGACCGACTTGCTATATATAGTTGCACGTAAGTGGGAATATTCACCGCGTTTTTGTTCATAAATATTTTGAAGGTCTTTGTGTGGGTGTGATTTTTAGCCTGTACTAACCCTCAAACCCTGCTGTGTCTCGATGTATGTTTATCATAACAAGACGCAGACAGGATGACCCATTTGGATGCAGTGTATTACAACTTTACTGCAAAATGTTGTGAAGACTTATATTTGACATCTGTGTATATCCATTTGGATTGTCTTGCTTCCAATGTGCACAAGCAAAAACATTTTTTAAAGAAGTGCTACCTTGTAATATGGAAATAAGGCTCATTTTGTGAATATGTGTGTTTTTTTCTTTTAGCCCTGGAAAGTTCACACAGGGTTTGGGGAAAACTTTTTTTGCAAAGCCTCCACACTGTGCCGAAGCCTAATGCGCATTGTCGTATCGGTGTAGAGCCCCAAGCTGATACATTAACTATGGTAACAAGACAGGAACTTTTGTCTTCTCCTGTCGCTGGTAGACTGCTCGCTAATACAGACTTCACTCTCCCAGGGCATTATGACACATTTTTAAGCTCCAAACCCTGCCTTGCTATTTGCATTCTCACCTCTGAGGACTTTGCACTTACTCCACGCTGTCGGAGCTGCTTGCATCTCAAACTCATGGGCTGTGATTTCCAGGGACCAAGACGCCCAGTTAATGCAGACAATTTGGGATTTGTGACTCCTTAATGAGCGTGATTCAAAGGGAACTCGAAAACCTCGCCGGGAGCTTTTGGAGTATAGCAACTTGTGTCTGGCCTTCATTGAAATTCTGTGTCCCACTTGTTCCTCGGAGAAAGTGACTCAGCAACACAACCTCTCTCTCAACTGGCTGTTTGAAGTCATATTTTGATGCCGTCTGTCTCTGTGACTATGATACAAGGCTGCTCAAATCGTCCCGTCACTTCTCGAGGCCACAAATAATTTTCGCCCAGCGTTGGTGATTGTCCAAACCATGTGTGTAATGTCACGGTTTTCTTATACAGTACCAAAAAGTCAGGTTTGGAAACACTTTTTGTATGTATTGGTTTTTCTTTTTATTTCAAGACTATTAACATTGTAGATTCTCACTGAAGGCATACATTTACGCCTGAACACATAGCTGCTATTTTCTTTGATTACTGCTTTGCACACTAGACCAGTTAATAAAAGGCCTATACTATACCATCATGTAGCAGATTTTGCATTTGTGACTTAATTTCAAAATAATTCTTTAGAAAATGTAACTTAAATGAAGACCAGACCTTTGGACCACCCCCTCCTCGAACCGCCACCTTAACGTGGTGGAGTGGTTTGAGCACCTGATGGCAAACAGGTCCTAGGTGACAGTGCAGACCAAGAGCCTTATGATGAGAGACCATGGAGGCCGGTTGCGTTGCCCAGAGGTGAAGGAGAGTTGTGGGTCCTCCCGTGGGTCCCCGCGACCCGGCAACGGCTAATCAGAAGAAGAAGGACGGATGGATGGACTTTAGACCAGAGGTGTCCAAACTTTATTCATCGAGGGCCACATATCGAAGTGTAGACGGCATGGAGGGCCACAGATCGGAGGGCAGCACAGTCGAGCATTCAACTGGGTTCATTTAAGAGAAGTTTAAACCTTTCCCCACATCCGTATTTAGTCTGGAGCCTTAATGCAAGCTCTGACGCACAATAAAATGTTAGCTTTAGAGGTCTTAATTGTGTAGAATTGTTCAACTTGCAGAAATCATCATCATCATCATCTCTTTGCCTACGATGGACAACTCCTGTACAACTGAGAACTTACACAGATCCCTGGCAATGTATGCTAATTCATCAAGAAGCTTGTGGGCCACCAAAAACTGGTCTGAGGGGTGCATTTGGACACCTGTGCTTTCTCTTGACTCTCTAATTCTACAACTCTTTAGGGATAGAATGTCACAAACTCAAATGTTAAACCTTGTCATACTTTCTATCTTTTAGATATGGGAGATGAAAGAGAGCTTGTTTTCTCCTGAAGTCCCAAATATAGCCATTGTCAAGTTTGCCTTCAAGTGTCATCTTTGCTTGTTTGATAAATGTCTATTTAACTCTATTTTGAGTTTGTGGTCCTTGCTTGTGAATGACTAGAACCGGGATATAATTGTTTATTTCATATGGTTATTTTTCATGTCTGTATTTGTTCTGCTGCCTTCACCTCAACAATATTTCACATTTCGGACAAAATATCTTGCATCCATTTTATCTCTGCTCCACATGTCCCACCTGTCCCACATGTCCCAGTGCAGGAGTGACCAGAAAACACAGAGGGCTTCCATCTCTCCGGCCAGTCGTCTGCCAGCAAACAGGCCTCTCCAGCCGGGGGAAAAGTGTCCGCTCGGCTTCTCCTTGAGTTGGCAGATTAGCGTTTGGGCCACCTTATCTCTTCAGGTGTTGGAGCAGTTGAGTCAGCTGGCAAGTGTGCGTGTGTGCTTGCCCTGTTGGAAGATAAGCACAAAAATAGATGTTTTTAGTCATATTTTTCAGGTCATGTACCCAAATAAACGGAATTGATTTTAAGTTAATCCAAAATTCAAATATGATGAAGTCTTTGATATTGCAAATGAAATTCATGAGATAATACAAAACCAAATTAAATCTAATCAGGACCAAAACAAGGCTAAAATGGAACTGAAATAGAAAAATCAGGAATAAAACTGCTCTTTCGCCCATTTTTAAGTAACTGCACATTGGTGTTTTAAGATGTGTTAGCAAAGACGTGTAAAAATGGAGGGCTTAGTGACAATATATTGTGGTTTCATTGTGATTATTGTGATAACTTTGCAATATATTACGCATCCCTAAGAAGCAGGTGCGTATACTAAATGTAAGGTATGCTTGCATGTATTTAGAGTAGTTTTATCATACAGTACTTTTTACTTCTTGAGTAAAATTATAATGAATCTGTACGCTTACTTGAGAGGTAAAAGCTTCATTTTTTTGTGTAAAATTGTGTATTGTGTTTATTCTGCAGAATTATTTAGCTCATTTTCATGTTATTTTGACTGAGAATATAGGATTTTCCCATTATTTCATTTTGTTTTGGCCTGGGGTTCGAATCCCGGTTCCCACATCTGCACACTGCCATTGTGTCATTGGGCAAGACACTTCACCCACCTTGCCTGTGTGAATGTAGTGAGAGAGTCAATGTGTGTTAGTCGGAAGGGCCGCTGGCGCAAATTTGCAAGCCTCGCTAATTTGTGAACTCTTTATCGGTATAAAAAACACCTTTCCGCAACCAGTGTGTGGAAACCTTATGAAGACTTACAGAAAACGTTTGCCAACAAAGAGAATATAACATGTAATATAACAAGTAGTGAGATGAACTTTTGTTATTAACCAAATTTTCACCATAATTTGCAAATAAATTCTTTAAAAATGTGATTTTTCAGGATTTTTTTCTCATTTTGTCTCTCATAGTTGAGGTGTACCTATGATGAAAATTACAAGCCTCTCTCCTATTTTTAAGTGGGTGAACTTGCACAACTGGTGGCTGACTAAATACCTTTTTGCCCCACTGTACATTGGCATTTACACATTGGTAAGATAGATCAACTTTATTGTCCCCCGTGTGGAAATTTGCCTTGGGCTCATTGTGAGGAGGGTCAAGTGCCTTTTCGACTCTACTAAACTTCCATCTGAGCCACTGACGTCACAGATGATTAAAAGGTGATGGCATTTTATACATAAACTACATACAGTATAAGGAAGTGTATTGTTAGTTGTTTTCTGCTTTTGACCCGCCTGTCAGTGCAGCTTCGTCAAAATCACATCTTGTTTAAAGTCTCGCCACAAAGACTATCCATTCATTTCCCGCAATGCTCTTTCCAAAAGCAGCAGTCATCCTTCATGTTATGTTGAGAGCATCATTATCGGTGGTGCGTGCGCTGAAGATCAACAGCAGGCAGAGATAATCGATATATGTATTTACCATGCACGCCAAGTGACTCATGAATTTTACATATGTAGCTAAGTCCCTTCATGACCGAGTCAATACGACGTTATGAATAATCCTTTGGCTGGCAGACAGAGAAACACACAAATGGAGAAATAACTGTTAAACCGAACTGAACGCTGGAAATCTTCACTAATCTGCCACAAGTTCATGAGTTTGCTCAGACTTACTGTTAGAAGCAGGAAAAATGAGCAAGAATGGGAATTTGAGTGAGTTTAGGCTTTTTCCTGGCAGTTGTTGGAGGTCATGTAACTGTTAGGGCAGGGACATTTGAGGAGTTTCATTATGATTTCAAAAGAGTAAACTCAGTTCTCTGACAATAAATGGCTTCGCACAACCACTAACTGTGAGTGGAAAAAAAGATTTTTGTGTTATCATTCATATTCTATGAAAAATGACCAAAAGATTAAAAGGGTATGTCAACTTAAAAGCACAATACACTGCCTGGCCAAAAATAAAGTCACCACCTGGATTTAACTAAACATATAGAACTGGGGTTGATGCAGTTTGTCAGTTTTAGGTTCAGCAACACTATATGCCCAAAGAATGAGATCAGCTGAAACGTGAACATCCTGAATTATTATTTATTATTATTCCATCAATGGATTTCTTCTTCTCTGATGGCACAGGCGTATTCCAAGATGACAATCCCAGGATCAGGCTCATATGTTGTAAAACATATGCAAAGTACTAATGTCTGAGTGCAGTTTAAGAGGTAGAAGTAACTATAAACCAGTGTTTCCCAAACTGTTTGAGCCAAGGCATCCTTCATATAAAAGAAACATCTCAAGGCACCCCACTAAAGAAAATGATTTATTGAAATATAATGGGAACTCCTTGGGTTCCTAATCCAGTCAAAGCAATGTAAAGTTAAGGGAAATGATATGACATCTTCAGCTCAAGACTTGAGCTGATGTTTTCTAGTCTCACACAGAGACACAATGTTGATACCCTGTCATCTCTGTGGGCTATTTTTGTTTTATGCATACCATTCTATAGAAATTTCCAGGGCAACCCTGATGATTCCTTGCAGCACCCTGGTTGGGAAAAACTGCTCTAACCAGGTGAGTTTTCAATTTCAATTTAGCTTTTTACATTTAGACTTAATAATATCACAGTTTGTTGCATAAAGGTGCAACGTTTATGCAGAAAACAACAACTTGATTTTAGTGATATAGAGATGGTTTCATCAGCAGAGAATATCTACAGAAACCCTAAAAACGAATTGATCCTGGAGCGCGTTAAAGGCCACTGTGATAAAGAGTAAAGGCGTCATACAAACCCCCCATACAGCCACTGGGTCACTAAAAGATCCAATTCAGATTAGTATAATTGTTTGGATTGTTTGTTTTTTCGCATTAAAAGTTCCACAAGTCAGTCTTTCCCAACCAGGTATGTGCCGTGGTACATAAGTGTGTTGTTTCAATGTCACCTGATTGAAGTGTTAATTGTGTTTTTCTTCCATTCCTGCAAGAATATCAGCTTTGTGATCAACTAATCAGGCCCAGGTTTAACACGGAGTAAGACAATTGAAACTAGATTGTCATTATATTTCAATACTTTTTTTGTGACATTATTGTTTGGTGGTGTGCCTTGAGATTTTTGCCATGGCCAAAAAGGATGAGAAACACTGCTAAGTTGCTGCAAGATGGTTGTAATGTAATGCCTACTGGATTTGTATAGCCAGGTATTCCATGTTAGTGACAGACAAAATATTTCAAAGTTCTGTGGCAAAATAATTCAGTCTGGCTATCAGTACCAAGGCACAAAGCGAAACAAATGTGTCTAGAGCCTAGAGCCAATACCTTTCCTGTGTGTGCTTGTATCAGAACATAATTATGACACCCACACACTGACATTATTGCAGCCCGGCTTTCTATTCTCCCCAAACATTGTGAGCCTCAGCATAATAAATAATAAACAAAAAAACTGGTGAAAAAAGGGAAGACATAGAAAAGCCAAAGCATATTTGCACTGGAAATGATGAATAATTGAATCTGGGAGGCATACACACTGACGCAGGCAGACGCACACACATTTATATATGCTTGCTTCTGAGGCTCAGCGGCACGAGCCGCTCATGTAACGAGGAGAGTCCTCTGGGTCTGCAGTGCCATCTAGAGGTCACTCTGAGGAAAACAGTCCAAGTCAAGCGGAGATTAGGGACCGGGGGTTTGGGCACTCATGGAGAACTATACAGTTGTTCTAGATGCAGTTCTACAATGTTCTGCTAAATTACTTGAATGCATTTTATTTTTCTGCTTTTTGTAGAGACAATCTATCCACAAAAAGGAAGAAGACAATGATATGGGCTGGGACAAAACCTGAGAATCAAATATAGGCAAAACAAATGTCTTTGTAGAGCACAATTTGTACACAAGGTCATTCAAAGTGCTTCACAATTACATATAATTACAAGAAGGCAAATGAAAGCAATCAATTAAACTGAAATTGAATCAAGATTTGCATTAAGAGAGTACAGCTAAACTACTTTCAGATAAAAGAACTGTTTTCAGCCTGGACATAAACATTGTCATTGTTAAGGTCTGTCTCACACCTTCGGGCAGACTGTTCCAGATTTTAGCTGCATGAAACTGAAACACAGCCTCACCATGTTTAGTCCTGACTTTGGGAAGTCCTTAGTGCCCGAGATGGTTCATGGCTATAACATGTCAGAAATGTACTTTGGGGCTAGACCATTCAGAGACTTGTAAACAAGCAGATATGTTTTAAAGTGAGCACTAAACCTGAGCACTATGGTTGCACAGTATTTCCTGGTTCAAGTCAGGGCTCAAGCAGCAGCATTGTGGATATACTGTTGCTGCACATAAATGATATACCATTGAGGAGACCATGAAGACATTGCAAAGAGCACAACACAGCAAGAAAAGAAAGGGGAAATGTACTAATCCATTATGTACTTTAGGTTTGTAGGGTAGTTGTGAACATGCCAGTAAAGTAGCTTGGAGACAAACATGTTGATTATAATAAACAACACATAAAAAAGCATAATGCATATAAAACCTTTGACCCAAAGTCGTGAGCCAGATGTACCAGATGTCCTCCCCTTATGTGGGCTACGCTTATGTATTATCCATAGAGCTATAAACGGCAGTCCATGTTGCTTTGTGTAAAATGCAGATTGCGTGTGTGCCTGGTGGTCTTAAAGGGCTTGCCCACAGCCACCAGTGACCCCAGTGGCAAGCGCAGCAGCTGTGAGCGCTCCATATGCTCCTGCTCAGTATAATGAGGGACATGTCACCATTCCGGCTGGCTGCCTCTGACAACACCAGCAGCTATGGAAGACTTCTCTCCACTTTGTTCACACCACAGTGATTATGGGGCATGGCTGTTTTATTCATCAACTTTCAACATGTTCGCGGCATCATTCTTTTATGAATAGGCAGGTGCAGCAATTATTATTGTTATTAGAAAAGTGGTTCTTAAAGTGAGGTCTGAGGCCCCCTGGGAATACTCAGAGGCTCTGCAGGGGGGGGGCTCCAAAGGGTGTCCACACATCAACACATACAAATAATTGAAAATATATTTGTATGTATTTCTGCTAATATACTTAATATTCATATTTAGTCCACAGTTACTGCTGTACAAGCATTACATGTATCAATGGAATGAATTCTTGTACCTGGGGGCCCTGTGGCATGTTGGGATCTTTAAGGAGGCCGCGATGCTCTGGACTTTGGGAATGGCTTATATAAAATTTTAAGAATACCCTGTCATATTTCAAAAGCTCAAAGTATCTGTATTTCTTCTTCTTTTTTCTCTCATTCATCTATAACTTGTGACAAGCACTCACCTCACACCAAAGTCTTGGATTAAAATCACACACATGACAAATACACAAACCAAAATATGCTATGCTGGACTGGTTGAGATCTTCTCCCTCTTTAACATCAATTTCAAAGCCCAGTCCTCAGGCACAGGATGAATTTCCCCATAGAGACAGTTGTGTCCACTACTATAATAAAACAAAATGACCAAGAGATTTTGTTGGAGAGATTACATCATCATAATTGTAAAATCACCAGTTAAGTAGTCTATGCCACACACAACATGCACATTGCATAATCATTATCCAACACTGCTCTTTAAGGACAACGGGGAAATTCAGCGGCCAGTCAGTTACAACTATTACACAACTATTGTTATCCCCAAGAACATTTCACAAGAGCTGCAAGTAGAGTTGCTCCGAGCCAGTAGTCTAGCCATCATAATTAAGACCTTGTGAAGCTCATTCAAATTCTTGACCAATTTTTGTCTTCTGGGGTTCTCTTTCGCTGATAAGGAACTTTTGGATCAGCAATTAACACATTAGAGGGAGAGCACATATGTTTTGGGTATTAAAAAAAAGATATGTTATTGAGATATTATTGAGTTTGGATTTAAGACAGGAAAGACGGTTCAGAGAAGAATGATCCTACCAAGCAAGAGCAAAGTGCAGGTTATACATCGTAGGCAAAAATTCTTCAGTCTTCATCTGTACTCTGTAGTGCATTCAAGGCAGACTAAAAGGACGCGTCTCTGAGGAAAACTACAGAGTACAGATGAAGACTGAAGAATTTTTGCCTACGATGGACAACTCCTGTACGACTGAGAACCTACACAAATGCAGGTTATACAGTTGCATAAGGGTTGAATAAATGAAAACCCAGTAGGGCAAGAGTAGGCAGCTTTGCTTGGTCACAGGCCGTTTTATTCCGAGGCAAAAAATGCAGGACTGAGCCTCTCCTTGGAGGTCCAGGTGGTTATAGGTATAGTGTTCTTACAGTGGCTCAGTAGGGGTCTTATAACCAGAAGGTTTGCTGTTTGAATCCCGGCTCGCACAGGTGCACACTGTCTATGTGTCCTTGAGCAACACACTTCCCCCACCTTGCCTCGAATGTCTGCATGGTGTATGCATAAGAGTGTGAATGGGTGAGTGGTTGTAGGTGGAAAAGCGCTATCTAAATTGAGACAATTTCCCATTCTTCCTCATAGATGCTAATGGGAGGTCTGGGAGTCTTCCCTCAGGGACATTTTAAAGGAATTGTTAATGTATCGTCCCATTAGAATTATAAGGTTTTATCTGACATTTTTGGCGAAATTGAGTTATTCACATATTCTTGTTTCTGATCAGATTTCTGTAGAGTTTGGTGCATTTTTGTGTTTTTTATGATATATATTATTTTTATGTTATATATTAGTGGTCAAAACTTTAAACCTAAATATCTCAGAACTACTTCAAATATAGATAGAACCAGGGGACGATATATACCATATATATACTGTATATTTTTTGTATTTTAATGGGAATTCAGGTCCATATTGTGTGCAGTAATATTTCTCAAAATCATCTGAGGGGCCTGCTGATACATGCTGGAGGGACAGATTTGGCCCCTGGGCCTGACCTACAGTAGGGAGTCTGTGTTTTTCAATATTAACCAAATATCTGCAATTGTAAAAGCAATTTCACAATGACCAGTTTTTAATAATATGTTGCTATAAATAGTGATGTTGCCGTCCAAATTAATTCTGCTTGGGTAAGCTTGTAACCGCTTTGGGCAACCATCAGATAATACACCATTTGAAACTAAAAGCAGTCCCTTGTGCCAAATTTGGGATTCTGTTTTTGCCAATTAGGACTGTTTACGCATTAACAGCAAAAGCAAACACATTCATCCATCCTTCTCAATCAGAATGCCGTGTAATACAGAATTTTCTTCAAAACAGCCAAAGCAGCCCCCAATCTCAGTGCATTTTCAAACATACTCATGACTTGTGACAGTGATTGCCGATGGGTCCTGGCAAAAGAACACATCACCAAAGCAGCTGCTGTTCTCTGCGGCTCTTTCCTGCGCTAATGCCGTGTTTCCCATTGGCAGGACTTCAGATGCCACCGGCTCGACCTGTTCCCTCGGCCTGGCAATGTTCCAGAGGCTCTCCGTCCATTGGCATCTCAGCGTTTGCACCGGCACTCTCTGATCTCAGGTCATTTTTCTTCCCAGAAATCCGGTGCACGGAACAAAGTGGAGGAGCGATACCAAGGCACTTTTTAAGGTAGTTAAAAAAATTACTGGAGGACAGCTTTGGACACTCTCCTCTGTCTTCAGCTAAGATCCATTTTCGCACAAAAGAGATGAGGCCGGAGCCAATACTCCAAGGTAAAAAGGTGCAGGGGAAAGTTTTAATTGGCTACACAGAGCACACTGGGTTGCGATATTGCTCCGAAACGCCATTTGTCAGAAGAAGGGCAGTGTATACAGAGGGCTTATTGTAAATAAAGCTCCATTTCTGTTAAAAATGTTTGGATGGGTATTTTATTAAGTTAGAACACAAAATGTATTAAAATGAGTAAAGGTTAATTTCTGTCATGGATTACACAAAATAGTCACACAGAGGTGTGTTTTTTGTTTTGTTTATTTTCCTGCTGGGAGCCTATTGTTTCCAGCCTTGGGAGGGGGCAATGTTGCGCGGTTCAAGTGTTCTGCATCAGGAATAAAACAAGAAAGCAGTGTGATTTCTATCAAAGCAGCTTTTGAAAATGTCAAATCTTTTCCAAATTATGATGTGTCCTAACAACCTCCATAAAGTTGGTGATTTCTATCAAGGCAGCTTTTGAAAATTTCTAATCTTTTCCAAATTATGATGTGTCCCGACTACCTCCACGAAGTTGAGATAAGACTATTTCGAACGTTTGTGCTGTAATCATGTTTGAGATACTGATGAGTATTATTTTCATGCTGTCAGAGCAATTTACACATGTGCGCCCCTCAGCATCCAAAAAAGAAAAATCAATATCTTAACCTTTTTATACTAAAAATGTGTGAAACATCGTGAGTGCTCGTCTTTTCCATCAACATCCTTTGACATTTTGAGAAGCTTTGTCTGTTAGTGTTATGGAACTATATTGTGTGCTCTAAAGGTAAATAATCCTATCTCTCTCATGCTGTGTTGGTGTTGTGAGCTCTTCTCTCTGTTCAGGAACCCTGGTTTTCTCCAGTCCAGGTTTAATCCTGAGAACCTGC
>OMNZ01057582.1:0-16212 GCA_900303255.1 Lesueurigobius sanzi | reverse complement strand
CAGATGTAATGTTTGAGACCACCTCCAGCCCCACCATTTTCCTTCCTACTGACTAATATATCAACAAAATGAAATCATACATTTAGACCTGGTTCTATCCATTATTTAGATTTTGTTGCAAATTGATCTCTGTAAATGTAAATGCTTCCTGGTCACCTGCAGCGTCTGGGCTTCATGTGTTTTCGCTCAGTTGGTTTGTTCTAAATATACAGTCATAATCCCAGCCCTTGGTCTCCACAGATTTACTGACCAGTGACCCTGTGGTGTCTGTGTCCGAGGGGGTGTGGGCTCCCAGGCCAGAGGGCGGAGTCTGGGCACCGCGGGCAGAGGAGGGTGATTGGACGCCGCAGGGAGAGGGCGGAGTCTGGGTGATGATGGCGGCAGATTTCGGGTTGAAATGCTCCGTGGAGCCACAGTATGAGGGAGGTTTCTTCCAGATGATCTCTCCCACTCTCAACCTCACCCTGCCAGCTGTCAATCACTCTGCTCACTTCCGGTTTACTGACGCTGGCCACGCCCACAGAGGGAACTACACCTGTGTTTACCACCTGCATGTTTTTAACCATCACTTCTCCTCCAACAACTCGCTCGACATCTACACAGCAGGTAAGACTGGTTTAGTCCTCGTTTAGCCCTGATTTAGCCCTGCTTTAGTCCTCCTTTAGACCTAGTTTAATCCTGTCTCTGCTGTGTTTCAGAGTCAGACTCTTGGCTCCTCCTCAGAGCTCTGGTCCTTCTCCTGCTGCAACTGCTGTACTTCATCCCGTACTTCTACTACCGCCAGGTACAAGGACACTTCCTACTTCCTCCTTTCTTGAGGTCGACCGATATATCGGCCCAATATATGTGACGGAGCACAACAAAACCCTCCGCAACTCGCCAGCACAAGATTGGCACTAGGGACCGAAAGAGAGATTTTTTTGAGAATGAGTGATGTTCGCTTTTTTGCAGAATCTGTTAGATCACAGAGAAGCCTCTCCATGTTTCAGATAACAGTATTAGTGTTTTTACAAGCGTACATTTTGTGTATTTTCAGGATATTCAGTGGGCGTGTGCACAGCGGTCACGCACATTCACTCGCCTACAGTTCATTTCCATACTGGACACTTTACTTAGTGTTGTCTTCATCTAAGGAATTCTCCTTTAGAATCCCAATATGTCCCTTTCTGTCATTGCCACAAGCTGATGTTCCTTTAGCGAGCCGCGGGAGCCTCCAAGTGAAGAGTTCATTTGCAAAAACAGATATCTCCGTTTAGAATTTTTTGCAATATAGTTTTAGATATGTATTACTGTACTCTACAGGAGACACCAGTAAAAGTAAAGTTGAATCAATTTGATCCATAACAAGTGAATCTGGTCATTAAAAACACACCTACACAAAGAGAAAATAAGTGTTGATTTTTGTCAATGGCACTTATCTGTTTTTGCAAATGAACTCTTCAAGTCTTTCTTTGTGTGTGATCTTTCCCAGACAAGATGCTCCAAATCCCAGCCCATGTCTATGGAGTCTCCTGTCATATTTACCCTCTTTTTTTTACAAACGTAGTCCATATGAAAGTAGCGCCCAGTATCATGAATGAGAGAAATTTCTGTAATCCAGCCATCCAGTCATCTCAAAGGACGCTAGAGACACCAAAAAGGACAAAACAAATCAATAGCAAACATCAAACAATAATCAAACAACTTAAGTGTCAAAATCAGATGTAATGTCACACAAATGTAATATGTAACAATACAAGCCTAGAGTATCCCACATCCTTGGACCCTCTTCCGCGGCAAGAAAAACTGAGAAACCTCAAGGAGAACCACAATGGGAGGGATCCACTCCTATGGACGGATGGGTGATAGATAGTCCCTAGTCCAACTACAGCCCTTAGATAGTCCCTACGTAAACTAGAGGCCCTAGATAGTCCCTAGGCCATCTAGAGTCCTTAGATAGTCCCTAGGAAAACTAGAGGCTGTAGATAGTCCCTAGGCCAACTAGAGTCCTTATAGATACCCCCTGCTGACTAGTTCTCTCAAGAAACCGTAACTTATTTCTTGATCTTTTTTACAGTGAGACCGTCACATCAGAACACCACTCAGCCCTGACTCGTGTGTGTTGTTTCAGGCCACCAGGGGGCGCCAGAGGACACGACCGCCAGGAGACGCAGAGCTGCCCCTGAAGAACAACGCGTCGACGTAGTTTTCAACCAGGTTTAGGCCGTGTCCCCAAAGATCTTTTTGCGTTGTCACAACAACATCAAATTTATTTTGAAAAAGGAAATCTCATTCACTGGATGTAACATGAATAATCAGTTTTCACTTTTTCTCTCTCTGTTCAAACATTGTTCCATTGTCTATCTGGAGCAGGATTTCACTTTCACTGTTTTAATCCTGTTTGCTTTGTGGAACACTTGCCATATATTAAATGTAAACTATTTATACTGTATATTCAAGCTACGTAATGTGTATGTAACCTTCGTTAATAAGGCTGGTCTTAGCGCTATAAGTTTAATGCAGCACAGGAGCACTGGTTATTTACGGCACAGGTTTTCACCCGGGACGCCGTGGAAAAGTTTCATGATCTATTTGACTAACACAAATGGGTTGAAATTCAATGTTCACTGTTAGAAATCATCTGTAACCCAATAAGGGAGGAACTGCCCCAAACTGAAGAGACAGTGGGGAAGCCGCGGTTTTGGACTAGAGTGGATCTGTTCAAGAAAAAAAGGTCGGGAACCGCTGTAGACGGTGAGTTCAGTGAGTTTAAGTAATGGCCAGGTCCATTATCATAAGAGTTTAATTTGAGATAAATTTAGACATAGCCATGTATAAAAATGTGACTGACCCAACCAAATAAATAAATACACTTGTAACTTTTTATATTTAAGCTGATGCTTATAAGCTGAATAAAATAATTTGGGAACTCTTAAGCCAACAATACTGTTTTTTGGATGACGAGTGACATCTGCCGGCTGCGATGCTTTTAGACGCTCCACTTTTTCTTCTTTCATTTCCGACTCTCACAAGGCTTTCAAACACAATCTTCATTCAACCACACCATTATAATCCACATAAATATTAAGCTTTTCTTCATAATTATATATATTTTTTTAATTGGTCCAGTAAATTTGATGAGCTATATTTCTGGCTTAACAAACACATATTTTTTTTATGTCAAGAAACTGCAGGGGAATTGGGAAAATAATAATAATAATAATAAAAATATATCAATTTTAAATTTTCTGTTTGTTACTGACATTAATATAAGAAAATGTAATGTGCATTTGTATTAAAAATAATAATGCGTACAAATGACCAAAAATGCCTATCTTTTCAATGACAAAATCAAAATAATAGATGAAGAAGAAGCCATGGTTTATATTAATGCTTTTATTTTATTGATGTATTAGTTATAAAGCTATTTCTTTATTTTTTGAATTAACTTATTTCAATATTAAAATATTGAAAATCTACCTGAAAAACTATTCAAAATATGGTCCATACCATATTAGGTTTTGACCATAGAGAAAAAGACAATAGTCTCATACAATTCTATTGTGAATGCAATGCAGAATGTGATATCTTACTAGTATTTTTCTGGACTTAAGGATATTTTACCTTAATTGAAGAAACTCTGACAAACATATCTGCCAGTGGAATGAGTATTTTTGCGCATGATATGAGACAACACAACTTATTCCCAGTGAAATGAGACCTATTATCTAGGTTTGAGTGCAAAATATATATACATTTTTTTATTTTAAGCACAATACTTCCATTGGCAGAAGCCAGAGATACTTCAATTAAGATAAAATATTAAACTATTATTGTTATGAGTTACCACATATCGCTGTGTATTCACAATAAAGTATTTATATTTGTAAATAAAGATGGGAAAGTGGGAATTCATCAGAAGGCGCATATCAAGTCATATAGCTCGACAATAGGACTAGAGGTAAAAATTGATATTTTGATGTTATTTCATTTTAACCTCTATATGGGCCCAGAGGGAATGGCAAAAAATAATTTGAAATAACTGTAAAAAAAAATTGCACAAAAATGGGATGCTTAAAATATTACGAAAGGTGTTTAATTTGCATAGGAACTAAATGAAATTACAAATACTGAGGATGAAATATTAAGATGCATTAAGCGATTTTGAAAAAGGATATTACATTTTTTACTTTTTACTGTGTATTCTTGCCGTCGAACCATATGACAATTTTTAGTCATTGAATGAGGAGCTTAAAATTCATAGGTAATTAAACAAAATATCAATAATACATACACGTTTGAATATTTAAGAGTCTGCACAACACAAATGTATAATTTTTAACTAAAATATTAGATATTTATTTCAAAATATATATATTTTGGGCACAACGATGTCCCTGACCCATATACAGTATTGCTCAATGTTTATAGGTGATTTACTTCCAGGTGAAAGTGGTGTCTCTTCCTTAATAAACTTTAACTTTTTACAAAAAAGTTGTCCGTCCACTTTGAATTGCATAAACTTTTGACCCAAAAACAGCGCTTGCACAGTGGCCTGCCTCCTCACAAACCATCACCTTGTAAATCAGGCACGATGTTTAACCACAACAATGCTGGCAACACATTAAAACCCTGTACCAAGTGACTCGTCTAGACCGCTCCCGTATTATTTCTTAATTGGAGCGAGAGAATGCTTTATTCACTGGAGGCGAACTGGCCCAGTGAACCTGATGCGTCCAGGATTTTACTCCATAATCTCGCTGTGCACTTTTAGATCTGAACTCTCCGTGAACCTGCGCCGCCAGCGAATAAAACGTAATACGGGATAATCGTTGTTGTCTGCAAAAAGAATGCAGATGGCGCGGGGGAAAAATCAAACGTAACCCCAATCGGTTATCGCTGTTGGCAAAACATTGGAATAAATCGGACTAAAACCTAAGTTGAGATTGACCCAAAAACCTTCCGATGACCGATTATTTTTTTTTGCCGCGACACCTCTGGGCGAATGTTAAGTCATGCTTGTTGGATTTTTTGATATGTCGGACGACGTCAAAAACACAACGCCACATGGGAGCTGATTAACCCCGCTGGCTGATAACTGTCATGGCCACCGAGTGAATGCATGCAGATATGGCCTTTTGCAATCGAGGGTGTGACAGATTAGTGGGACAACAAGCCCACCCCACCCCTTCCCTCGAAAAGAAGTTAACCTCGCGGTCCCAGGCTGGATGAGGCGCGCTGTGGACTTTGGATGACCTCGTGTGACGCTCCTGCACTTGTGAGGGGTCGGACAGGGTTGCCCCACCTCCCCAAAGCTGTTCGGTGCCGGACTGGACTGAGGAGGGCAGTTAATTGGGCAACAGCGGACCACAGCGGTGTTCTTTGTTCAAAGTCGTTGGGTTTCTCTCGTGCAGAAGAAACCGAACGAGCCAAAACCGAATATGACAAAGTCTGAATCATAAGTTGAATCATAAGATGTGACATAATGAAAAATGGTTTAGAATAGAGTGTCTAAAGTAAGTTATTGTAGTGAAGTTTTGTTGGGAATTTGAAAATGAAGTCAGAAATGCAAAATATGCTACTATGATAGTATCAGCCGTATATTAACTGGTCTAAAGTATTAAATGACCAAGTAAAATGTGGAAACCCCTAACATTGGACGGCCCCCTTATTTTTCTCCATTCATTCCCAACTCTTACAAGGCTTTCAAATACAATCTTCATTGAACCACACCATTCTAATCCACATACATATTACGTTTTTCTTCATAATTATTCATTTATTTTGACAAAACAATTGGTCCCGTAAATGTAGCACACCCATGAAGCTATATTTCCGCCTTAACAAACACATTTACTTTTTTAAGGTGAGAAATAGGGAAAAATATATCAATTTGCTGTATATTACTGGCATAAATATGAGAAGAAAATGTTTTCTCTCATTTAATGAATTAGTATTAAAAAAATAATGCATTATTTGCATAAAAATTGACAAACATGCTTCTGATGATGAAATCTAAATAATACATTGAGCCATGATTTAAGTTTATGGACTTTTGTTGATATATTAGTTACAAAGGTTCTTTTTAAAATTCATTTCTTGAAAAATATTGAAAATCCTCTGAAAAAAAAAACCCTGAAGGTGCTACTTATGTGGAGAAAAATATATTTTGAATTTCCAATACAATTCTATGGAGAAACCCTGAATGAAGGCAATTATTAAACACTTTATTGTGAATATTTTGTTTTTTTGTTTCCAGTTGAAAACGGTGTCTTTACCGCTTTCCAGGTAAAATTTGGAAACCCCTAACAATTCAATTTAGTTTATTTTGTGTAGCTCAAAATCATAACAAAGTCACCTCGCAGGGCTTCACAAGAAAAAGATGGACAATCAGTGAATATTAATAGTCCTGAGGCATCCCCTGTCCTTACACCCTCCTTCTCGGCAAGAAAAAAACAACAATTTAAAGTAAACTTGTAACCAAATGCATTTACATACATACAATTAAGAGGGTAGGGTCTCCAGATAGGAAAGATTCATTTTGAACATCACGGGCATCGGTCCAACACATCACTACCAGAGCTTGCGTTTCTCACATCCTCACAAATTTACATCAGCATTAATTACCAAACAAACCAAGAGCTGCACATCATAAGGAAAAATGACGAATCATGAATTTCCTGCATATAGAACATTTAATAATGTAACTTTGGCCACAGGAAGAACTCAATCAAATTATTTTAAATATCCAACGCTGACGTCTGAATGTTTTCTTTGTTATGATCATACTTTCATCCAGAAAGGGCTTTAACATGGACATAAAAAAAAAAATAGATATGAGCATGTAACTCAAAAATAATTATGGCGAGGAAACAGATCACAATAAAAAAAAAAAAAATCAATCAATCAACAATCACAAAGAGCACATTTTTTGCCTACAACAAAAAAAAGAAAAAAATATTATTCAATGTCTATTATAACTAAATATAAAACTAAAACTAAATAACCAAAATATCAAATATTTACCTTTTTTAACCATCTGAAAATGACCCATAATAATCCATTCAAATTTAAACTTCACAATTTCACACCGATATGAGAATATGACTAAACAGTCGGTGTGAAAAGAAGAGTCTACATATTATATAAATTAACAACTAATATCAGTATATGTAGAAATATATGAGTGTAACACTGAGTATATTTGAGGAGGTACATGTTTCAGATGTGAAGTCTGTGCTTTAGAAGGCGCTGCAGTGACAGAGGCTTTACTGAAAGTCACCAAGCGGAAAACGGGGTCCACCCGACTAAAGCTCACTGCAGTATTTTAGAACGGAAACCATTTGAGACTTTAGTTCTTATACAATTTACATATTCAAAATTAAATTATAAACAAATACAACTGGGACAGATAAATATTAGATTTAGTAAAAGATTTGCATAATAATAGCATTTGATGACGATAAATTTCTGAAAAAAAAATGACCAATATTCAGGTTGACTGGATTTTAATTATGGGAAATACAGTTCTCTTTTTAAATATATTTTTGTATTGATTTCTGTTCAAAAATATGTCTTTCAAAATATTGGGATCCACTGGTTTATGATATATTTATTTCCGTCATTTTTCGTTCTAATAATATTTTAAACCGTTTATTTTTGTAATATATTCAGAATATGTAATAAAGGATTCAAAAATAAGTAACATTTTCTTGAAATAAGTATTTTTGACATTGATTTGAGTTGGTAAGTATTTCATCATCATCATCAAACTATTACAGACACGAGGTCCAAATTATAAACAAAAATAAATGTAGAGCAGTCTACACTGTACCAGTTCATACTGATAGAGCGAGGCACATTCTCTCAGTGATTCAGCCCATAAATAAATCTGTGCATCAAGTTTCTTAAAACTGCACAAAAAGTCTGACTCGCAGCAGTGGGTGGCCCTCTCTCATCAAGACCTTTTCAACAAAATTCTTACACAGTCATTTTGTGCTACGTTTAGTTTCCGTATGCTGGATGGTTTATAGTTAGACCAGCACTGACACTAAATTGTTAAATAGTGACTATCTGTAGGGAGTAGACAGATGACACACTTGGATATAGCAATAAAAAATGGATGATTCTAAAATCTTTTTATTCATGATTTAGAATTATATACTGTGCTTCGAATAAGCAAATGTGAGGTGAAAATTGTTGATATTGTATGTTGCTAAGCTTTGGACCCCAGGAAGCACAGCAACAGCATGACCGCACTAATGGGGATCCTTTCAATAAAGATATACATAAACCACAGCTGTGCAAATTTAACTTATCAAGATGCATTTTCTTTCTCCTGTGGGTTTCAATTTCTTACGTGATCCTTTTTAAAATGCATTCATGAAGCAAAAACCTCCACACCTCCCTGTTATCCTCTCATTAATTCCCTAACTATATTTTGCGTTGCTCAGTTTGGCACACGGCTGCTGCCTCTCGGTCTTGACTCTGGACAGCCGACTCTCGATGAACTCCCAGTTGTTGTCCATTTGTTTAGTGTTTTACAAAAGGCCCTTTGAGTGGACCTCCTTAAACCATTAGCACGTACTTATCCAGAACATTCCTCCATCCTTTTGTTTGGAACTTGCACATTAATGTCTAAATCCCAGGCCGATCCGCTTTCACCACCCACGGCTTTGGCCACTCAAACCCAAACCACCGCCATCTTTACGCCTTTGGCATCGTATACCGCAGTTCTTATGAACGGCTAATTAACGAGAGACGCTGCAGGTGACAATATATTTTGACACTTTTTGCTGTATGTTACAAACATAAATATATATGAGGAAAAAAATGCATCGTGATAATTTTGTTTTCATGGGCTATAGGCTAATACATAATATACAATAATATATGGCATTTCATGCATCAAAATTGCAAAGAAATGTAAATAACGTGTAGAGCCAGGTTCAAATGTGTGATTTTATTTTGAGGATACAGTATATTAGAATCAGACTCAGAATAGTCTTTGTTGCCATTGTCAAACAGAGCATTCATAGACTAGGAATTTTCTTCAGTGTACTCGTGCAACATGAAACTTAAACTTGTAATAATGATAAATAATAAATTTAAAATATAAACTATAAGGGAATGCATGAAATAAAGATTCAAAAAATATGATAATAGATAAGTTGTAAAAAGAGGGGATTTTATATCATTTTTAGTTTTTAAATAAATTAAGTGAAAGGGATTATTGTGAAACATTCAAGTTTTACCTTGTTTTTTTGAAAAACAAACAACGACAAACAAAATAGTGTTAAATACAAAACGTTTGGAGTCTACTTCAGTGGAGATTTGGTCGCAAGAGTGTAATAAAATAGTCATTTCAAGAAAGGAGGCCATACAGTTTTGTACCGTTGGTGCATGCATATGATAAGTGTATCTGTCCCGTCTTTTGCCACCAGCTTCCTACAGAAAAGCAATGACCATATATGGACTACAGCGTCTTAGATATGTCAACATTTGTAGATGGCAGAGCGCGGCGGTGGTGGAGTGACTTCCTGCAAAGCTCGACACATCAAAAAATAATAATAATAATGATAATGCTTTGGTTTTATATAGCAATTTTCTGGACACTTTACATGGCATTATTCATTCACTCCATACTTGGTGGTGGTAAGCTACTATTGTAGCCACAGCTGCCCTGGGGTAGACCGACGGAAGCGAGGCTGTCAATCTGCACCATCAGCACCTCAGACCACCACCAACACTCACTCACACACTACATTCACACAGGCTTCCTGGCCTTTCCCCAGTGGTCTCCCATCCAATACCAGGCCCTGCCCTGCTTAGCTTCAGAGGTCTGACAGTATGGCCCGAATAACCATCGTAAAGCTATGATGTTAAGGAACCAAAGGGAAAGAAATCTCAAAATTGACCTCTGAATGAAAAATCAATGTTTCCGCCTGCCATGTCTGGCATTAATGTGTAATGAATGGGCTTTTTAAACACTGAGGAGCATAACTAATGTGGTGCGATGTGCTAGTGGAGCGCTAATAAATCAAGAGGGCTCACTGTAAACATGCACAGTCCATGTTATGAATAGGACGTTAGGGCTGTTTCTCTGAGTGACTAAAGTCGACAAATCTGACCTCGCCCACGGCATTTCCACTTTTGGTCGAGTCAAAATATTTGGGGCAGTGGTGTCATGAAGAGTTTTAAATGGAGTGTGACAATGAGTTCAGAGCGTGTGGACAATGGTGAGAGGCTGGAGCGTAAACCAAGACGATGTGGCTTAGATCAGTCGACTTTATGGATAAGGCCCGTGCAATGAAGCGCAGTTTAGCATCTAACCAGAAACACAATGGAAGTAACCATTTATAGCCTTTACTAACAACAATAAGCAATTCAAAGTTTATTTATAAACATATTTGAAGTGTGCAGTGTGCTTTGCAAAAAGCAATCTGGAAATACAGTAAGTAAAAGTTGTTGAAACAGGTACATTTGCTCCTTATTTGAGTAAGTACTCTACTGGATCCAGAACAAAATGACTGTGTGCATCAGAGTCAGTGTTGGATAACATTACTTTTAAATGGAACATGTTAAGTTAGCTTGATTCTCTTTTGGAAAAGTAACTTGGTATGATACTGTGCTACTTAATTATGAAAGTAATGCGTTAGAGTACTCCTCCGTTACCAATAATACAGATCTATATATAGCCTTTATTTGGTGTTTATATTTTCCATTTCACAAACTGATTCGATGTAGAAGTTAAACCACGCAAACAACAGCTTGGAGCTACAGTAAATGCAGAAATCATAGTGCGATGAATCAGCTTCTCTGATATATGTCTGTATACTGCAAGTACAGGGACAGTCCATAATAAGAGGCATCAACAAGCTAACATCCTTAAATAGCAATGACATAGCCCATTGTTAGCATCAGAGCTAAAGATGAACACAGTCATCTTTACAGAGAGTTTGTCAACAAATGCTCTGAGAAGCTCCGCTATTTCCATCAACGGCGGCGCGGTGGCAGAGTGGACAGTGCCTCACAAACAAATGAGCTGAATAATGACATAAAAGCACTCACCGAGACTGATGCAGTGAAGGCAGCTCCTCCTCTCTGTCCCAGACCCAGCAACGCTCTCGCACCAGGAGCAGGAAGTGCTGAGTGATGACCTGAACTAATGAGTTACTTTGTTGAAAAAGTAACTAGTACTAGATCACTTGAGCATGCAAAACTAGCGTGTTACGTTACCTGTTACTCTACAAAACTAATCTGAGTACTCTAACACAGTGGTTCTCAAACTTTTTTTCAGGCGACCCACTTTTTTTCATTGGTGATCTCTCGCGACCCACCTCCCCTTTCAGCAAATAATTATAATGTAATATAATTAAATAGGCATTATTTGTATTCAGTGTCAGTGTTTTTGGAACATTTAGATGCATATTTAGCTTCATATTCATATCAAAAGCATTAAACTGTTAAAATGTGGACAGTTCTTCAGACAGAAGCAGTTCACAGACGCAGCGGAGCTTGGCTGTGGTTACTGCCCACTTTTAGCACGAGTTTGGGGGGAATTATCTCCAGAAAACATGCTGCTTAATTGCAAAGAGAAAGACGACATCAGCGCTACAAGTTAAGCTAAAATTAGCATTTGATCTGGCCTCATATTCTCTTGCTAACGGTCTCCAATAAAGCATCCTGCTGCTTTGGTGAATTTGCTGGGTTGACAGTAAAACTGGCCTATTTTTTATTATTATTTCACGTCACATTTAATATAAGAATAATATTTATGCCCGTTCTGGCCCTGGACCTCGTCCCAAAAGCCCTTTGAGGTAAACAGTAAAATTTATGCATACTGTACATCGAGGTCAGACGTTAAAAGCAACTGCTCCTTGATTTATTGATGACTCCGGCCTCACAATTAATCAGCTAATGTTGCCACAGTTAATGCACATGTCAACATCACCGCCATTTTGTGTCCGTCTTATATACAACCCACTCACTTCAACCAGTGGAGTCAAGTCAGTGCTTCGTCTTTTGCGACTTCAAACGATCTGGAGAGGCTGCCAAATGTGTAATACACTCTTCTGTCAATGGTCTTTACATGTTACGAGTTAAATGATGTGTTAACATGTGTCCTTTGATTTTCCATCATATACAGTATGTCTGAAAAAGTGTGCTTAATTCCCTGTGCATAGATTGGTCCTGGTTTTACATCTCAATAATAACCACATGGCATCTCGAGGCAATCGTCTTGTAAGTTTGTACGAAAACCTTGAAAGATGAAAGATTTCCCGCAAATAATTCATTGTTTTCAAATTACGTGTGGGATTGCAAGTCTCATTGGGATACACTTAGAGCAGTGGTCAAACTTTTCACACCAAATATCACCAGGTCGAGATTTGGATCGGATCAGAACCAAACTGGGTCTAAAGTAGGCCTAAATTGGACTAAAAGATCTCTACACTGGGTGTAAACCATCTCTAAACCAGAAGCATGTACATTTAAATGCATAACTGAAGCAAAACATAATAGTCTAAACTTGCACATTACCCCAAGTACCACCAGTAGTACACATAGCACAGTTTGAGAAACACTGAAAAGGCTGCTTGTGAAGGTTCTCAGTCGTCCAGAAAGTCATCAGCATAGTAGCAGTCCAGTGTAGGATTCAAGCTAAAATATGACAACTAAATAACACGTCTGTGTGCAAAAAAAGAAAAAAAGTTTGTGGTCAAACCATAGACAAGCTGATTAGTGCACATGCTCATAGTACTGCACCCGGGGAAATGACCCAACTGTGACATGGGCCCATCACAGTCAAGTAACTGCTTATGAAAGAGCATCTGCAGGAAAATAAAAATCAGATTGGTTGTTGGGAGCTTTGAAATACTGCAATGTTCTGTAAGTAAGCATAAACTGTGACTTAATGTAAGTGAATTGTAAAGCATTGTTAAACACAGAAAGCATAGGGTGATAGATTTGTTACTCTTTTCTCTAAATATTCTTCAGTCTTCATCTGTACTCTGTAGTTGAATTGTAGGACGTTTCGCTCTTCATCTGAAGAACTTCGTCAGCACTGAGCAAACTTGGCACGCTCGTGAGTCTTTCATGAAGACCCAGTAGGAGGAGTTAACCTGTAAGTCCCACCTCTCTTGGTTCTAAAGGTTGGAGAACAACAGCTTAACCTATTCACACCTAATTACTGCTTGTTGCCTTCCTATTGACTTACCCTGGGCTTTGTTCTAAGGCTGTTCCCTGACCTTTCTATGGCCCTGCTCTGGCCTCAGGCCCAGCCTCATTAGCATGACAGAGGGGTCTTTTCTCTATGTAAACTATTGCATACACAGAACTCACTTTGAAATATCTATTTAAAGCCCTGACCCATTTTGTTTCCTTTGAGTCCATTGTAAAAGATATTTGTGAAAGAAGTCAGTGCATGTTTTTATCTAGATGTGAAGCACGTTAGTTGTAATTCGCATTAGTTTGAGAGTAAAGCTCCTCTTTTCTCTCTGAAAGTTGTTAAATATGATTAAAACGGATTCCTACGGAGAATTGCGATGTTATCAATAGGGCTGAAACACCTAATCGATTCATCGTTTCTGGGATGTCAAACAGAGCAAGAACTTGTATCAGAATGTTGTATTTTTTTATGGAAATACTGATTTGTCTATAAAGTTATTTGAGCTCTCATTGCCCCAGAAATTAGATGAATCACCAGACCCATATCAAATTAGAGCGGGATGACGTAGGGTTGCCAGATTCTATGGCAAAACCAGCTTGGACATAAATATAAAAGAACTCTCTTTCACTTTCATAGTCCCAGACTGAATTCTACAAGGTATGAGTTATCTGTGACCAGCCACAGGATTCGATTCTGGGGTATTTTGAGTTAAGGGAGCTAAAGGAGAATTCTTCGGATTAAGACAACGCAAAGTAAGCCATTTAAGCTTTTTACTAGATGTTCAGTATGGAAATGAACATTTGCCCACTGACTATCCTGAAAATACACACGATTTTCTAATAATGTATGCTTTTAAAGATACCAATTGTGTTATCTGAAACATGGAGAGGCTTCTCCGAGATGTCAAGTAACGAAAATCACACATTTTGAAAAAAAATCACTTCTTCGCTATTTTGCGTAGAAGCCATGGCGTGTCACATATTGTAAAACTTGTACTAAGAAGTTTACTCTATCATTATCATATCATTTTAGCTTCAGATATAAAAATTGTCTGATTGTTGCTGAGAGTTGCACCATCATAAAACTTAAAAGCTTGAACTTTACGCACTCCGTGTCAAAATATTCATCTCTCTTCAACATTATCAAATGACACACTTCTTGTCCTAATTTTCCATTTCCTATCCCATTGCCCTCATGAAAAAAAAAACAAAATGAGCAGATCCATAATCATGAATCGCATCGTCTGGTCCCATTGCCCTGACGTGAGCAAAGTTCTCCATGTATTTCTCAGCTGGCCTCATCACGGAGCTTGTACTGCGCGAGCCCTGCCAGGAAAATAGTTATTACCATCCCTACAACCACCGCTCGCACTGAATGGACCCCAGATTGGAGTGGCAAATTACATCGTGCAACAATGCCTCCGCGGGTTGTTGCGTGACTGTGCTTCGAAGCCAAAATTTCATCCATGACTTTCCAGAAGCACCTGCCCCAATCTTCTGCATCTACCTACAATCAACCTAGAATGCCTTAGAATCAAGCAAACTGGGATAATCATGGCCCAGCACTGTCCCATTGTGGAGCTGAGTTACTTCTAATTGATTGAACTGAATTTCCACAGTACAAGGACCGCAATTTCAAAATTCCATTCATCGTGCTTTGATTGTCTTTAATGAGCTTTGAACCATGTTATGACCTTGTTCACTCGTCAAAAAACTGACATGGAATAGTGTTTGCCTAATTTCGGACTGTTTTAAGTAATCCTGTTCACTTCGGTCCTTTCTTCTTCTACTGAAGTGCTCTGATCTATGGTTTCTGGATTTTTTGCACAAAGCATTCAAGCATCTCCACGGTCGCCATTTTTCCACACCATTCACAAATATTAACATGTGATTAACATGTGTCCATGTGACGCCCAAAATATGAACAACATGGCGCTGTAATCCAAATATGGTCATTTCTGGGAGAAAGCATCGGTTTGCAGGGATATACGCATGAGCACACATTACAAGAGAGAGACAAAGATGGCCATTTCATACAATTCGACCTAGAGATTACTTAGTGGGCATAAGAGATGATTGTCTAGTTATTTACAGAGAGTTGCTTATTTTTTATCATTATTATTATTACTATTACCTGTTTTCCTGACTTTTTGCACCCCCCTGTGTGACCCTGTCTTAAGAGCTGTTGTGACAAGTACATTTCTCCATTGTGAGATCAATAAAGAACTATCTTACCTTTCGACTCACACACATGTTTCCCAGCTCTTCTGAGGGGGATCCCGAGGTGTTCCCCGGCCAGTTTAAAGACATCATCCTTCCTTCGGGTTCTGGGTCTTCCCAGTGGGACGAGCCCGGAACACCTCTCCAGGGAGGCGACCTGGAGGCATCCGAAACATTATGCTGAGCTTGGCTCCTTTCAATGTAAATGGGCAGCAGCTCTACCCTGAGCTCCTTTCAGATTCTGCACCGATCCATCTGTCGATCTCACGCTCTATCCGTTCAAAACCCAGAGATACTTCAACTCCTCCATTTGAGACAAGGACGATATCCACTTTAGGGCCTGTTTTGTCTAATTTCAACAACATTTCCACTTTAGTAGCTCCTACAGACACGAGTCTTGTATGTAACTTTATTTTTTTTTTCAATATCTAATTACTAGCCTGATTTATTTAACTTTGAACTCCAAAAACAAGACAAAACTTGATTTTTTAATACAGATTATATCACTAATAAACGAGTTTCTTCAAAAACAAAACAAAATATCTAAAATCCCCTCTGAGCAAATTAAAAGCACACATTTAAACCTGGTTCCATCCATTATTAATATTTGGTCATCAAAAGATAGTTCATTTTGGAAATTTGTAAAAAATGCCAGAAATTGCAATACATTTTTCACTCACAGGCAAAAATTCTTCAGTCTTCATCTGTACTCTGTAGATGAAGTGTAGGACGTTTCGATCTTAGTCCAAAGATCGTCATCAGCTACTGGAGCCTGGAGCACGCTGTGGGTCCAGGCTCCAGGCACAGATGAAGACTTTTTGCCTACGATGGACAACTCCTGTACGA
>OMNZ01057574.1:0-26294 GCA_900303255.1 Lesueurigobius sanzi | reverse complement strand
ATTTTGGCTGGAGAAACTTATAGTCCGAAAAATACGGTAACCAGCTTATTCAAAAACTAAACAAAATGTACAAAACCTCCTCTGAATAAATCTTTGTAGATAATATATCAAGCATACATTTAAGCCTGACTATTCATTATTTAGATTTAGACAAAGATATAGGCAATTTTCGCAATTTCTATGCATAAAATAAATATTATCATCAAAACATTTTCATTTTCATGAAAACATAAAATAATAATAAATGATTTGCTCGTATTTATGTCAGTAATGTTGAGTAAAAGTTTGTTTTTCCCCTGTTCACCTGCAGTGGCTTTAAAGCAAGAATGCGTTGAATGGGTCTTTCTTTACATGTGTTTCAAAGCAGCGCTGTGTGCTTCGAGCCTCTGAACATACATCAGTGTCTCGGACAGAGGTAACGAACAGCCAGAGGTCAGACTCCGAGGGCCTTTAATGGGCATCCAGGGAGAAACTTCAGGATGTCTCAAACCAGATGACTCGTGATGTAACCCGCCAAAACGGACCAAACATCCTGCACGTTCTTCCTCACGCAATTTCCCACACACTCTGTTTGCAAATGTGGGCCGATGTGTTGGCTACAGGCTCCATTCATGTTGCATTGTTCTCTAATACTGAGTCGGGCTGGGTACCGTTATTCAATACCAGTACCGAAAAAATAATGAAGGTACTACCGGTATCGAAAAATAAATTGGCACCACAAACGAAAGCATGGTGGGTCTGAGACTGGACTAAAGAAAGTGACTTAGGTGTTTCAGCTCAAATAAATGATAAATAAAAACACTGAAAGAAACAGTGTTTTATTGAATAAATGACCATCATTGTTCTGTTTATGGTTCTACAACAAAACTAAAGATCAATCATTAGTAAAGCTTAGAGCAGTTTTGACTAGATTAGCCAATACTGTCTGTCATCTAGATTGTTTGGCTTATTTCATGGTTAGAGATGACAGACATCATCAGACATGAAGGGCTAGCACACCCGAAACGTTACTCTGTGGTGCTTGAATAAATAGATTTGGGAGCTCTACAGCTGTGCAGAGTCTGTCATCTGTAACCATTGCTTCTTCGATCTCCTGCACGCTGCTAAACTAGTTCGGGATGTGCGTGTCTTACCTAATCTTCCTTGGCTTATTTCATGACATTTTTTACTGATTCTAAGGTAATCTCACTTGAATTAGGAAAATAAAACCAATTTTCTCACCACATTTGCAAATACATTTGAATAAAAAAGGAATTAAGTAGAAATCTATTGAAACAAGTAAAAATCACCTTAGAACAAGTGGTTAGAAGCAGGTCAAATGAGCCACTGAAACTTAACTTGTCAAAACAGCTCAAATTTAGATAAATACGATGAATTTGGGTCATTTAAACTTAATGACCCAAAGTTTAAATGACCCAAATTCATTGGGTCAATTCAAATTCATTGAATTGACCCAAATTCATCTACACAATTTTTTTTGTGTAGATGACAAATAATTTAGTATAGCTATCGTTCAGGTATCAGTATCGTAAACCAAGCATCATTAAAGTACGAGTATCGAAAACTGAAGCAGAATTCAGGCTTTACTTTCAAAAAGTTTGACATTCACTGATTTGCTCACTGTAGCTCGTCTTTTCCAAATTTTACAGATTTCTATTTCAGTTGGAGCAGGTGCCAATACAACTGTATGGGAGAGAAACCGAACTGAAAGGAATTTCCAAAAAGAAAATTGTTTTATTACAAACCTGCCATATTATTCTTATGGCTGTAATTCCTTTCTACTGGTCAACAAGGCTGGCAGTTGGAGATCACTGGTATGTGTAAAATAAATATTGTAAAGAAAAATTCAGAGGAAGCTAAAGTATCACAGTTTGATGAGTTTTGATCAAAGTTTTCTCATAGTATAGTAAATTGGTGGCTTTTTTCCAAACTGTAAGAGCATGAGTGTTGCCAGTTGAAAGGACTTCAAGCCTCATATGAAGACTATTATGGTAAATTTGTGGTGCTTTGTTCCCTAGTTGTTGTTATTTCTTATGAAGACCACTTCCATGCATCCGAAATTAGAACTTCCACTTCCTGAACCATCATGAACGCAGCCCATCACAGCAGCGAACCTGCACTTGTTTTCTCACACCCTTTCCCACACATGTTACACACCGTCTGCAAATAGGGGGCGGCCTGTCGACTACTGGCTTTCTGTTCGACACATAATTTATCCCAAAGAAAACAAAAAACAACCGCTTGAGTCTTGTTGGAGTGCTTTTAAATAAGAAGCATGTGTCTCTTGTGTGTTGCAGCTCAAAGCGTTTGCACTTTCCCCCAGTGGAGAGAGGCTCGAAAACCCCACCACCATAGAAATTATGGTCCTGGATCAGAACGACAACAGACCGGCGTTCACCAAGAAGCAATTTGAAGGGTCTGTCGCCGAATTCTCAGTGCCAGGTAGGTCATTTATTATTACTATGACAATGTATTATAAATCAACCACAATCAGTCCTTTGCTCCATCAAAGTCACATGACCCATCTTTACACACCAACTAACTTAATGCCCTCTTTCACTGCCTCCATAAACCTCCTTATAGGTCTACATCTAAGGCCAGACATCCGCAACCTATGGTTTCAGAGCCACATGTGGCATTTGGCTCTTAGGAGAAAGGTGGAAAGTTTAGTGTAGTCCTGTTTTTTTGTTCTGGTTTGGACATACTTGCTATAGTCCTTGTGTAGACTTGGTTTAGTCCTGGTTTTCATGAAAAATCATAATAGAGCTTTGTAATGTGATGTCACGTAATGGGGCGTGGCCAGCAGACTGTGTTGATGTGTATGTGGTTGAGGCGCCATCTTACCGGTCCAAACAACAAACTGCTAACTGTAGAACTAAGGGAAGCTAGATGGACAAATAACTTCAGGATAGTTGGGGCCTGTTGTGTTGTTGCGTTGTTTTGTGGTCCTGAAAAATGGTGGCAAAATTCCCACAATGCATTGTGCAATGCTGTGATGTCAGTTCCAAAGCTCTATTGTGGCTCTTTACACATTTTTTGTATTTTGGGGAATATTTGGTCCCAGTGGTGGAAGAAGTACATGATCCACTTTCAAATGTACTTTATAAGTAAAATGTGAAGGACTTGAAAGAGTTAAATGTGCAGCATTTTAATGAAGAATTGTGCTTTTGTATCAAACCAGGTCTAAACCTCATCTCAACATTGTTATTGTGATGTTTCAACCACTGTCCTTCACTGTGAAAATACAGGCATTACTCAAAATACTTTTACTTCAGTTTAAAAATGTAATGGGATAAAAAGTACAGATACTTGCTCTAAAATGTAGTGAAGTAAAAGTGTTTATCATAAAATGTACTTTAAGTGAAATTACCTAAAATGTGTACTTTTTACTTTGTTACTTTCTACCACTGTTGCTTTGTATTCAAAAGTTTGCTGACCCCCGTATGCCTGTAGTTGTGCTCATAAGTTTACTTTTTTCATAGAATATGAATGATAACACAAACATATTTCTTCCACTCGTGGTTTGTGGATGTGCAAAGACATTTATTGTCAAAGAACTGAGTTTACTCTTTTGAAATCACAATGAAACAGAAACTACTCAAATGTCCCTGATCTAACATTTACATGACCTTCAACAACTGCCAGGAAAATTGTTCAGAAGCAAAGAAAAACTCACTTCAGCTGAAATACAGGACTCTCTGACAAAATTGGACTCGACAAAATGTATGTTTGTTTCAAGATGCGCAATACGTAAACTTTTAATCAGGGACATTTGGATAGTTTCTAGTTGAAAGCATAAACAAACAATAAATGGCTTCACGCAACCACTAACCATGAGGGAAATAAAGGTTTTTGTGTTATCATTCATATGAAATGCACAGGTTCTGACATTCTGCCAGGGTATGTAAACGTTTGAGCACAATCCTCACAGTAAATCCTCATCAAAAGTATTTAACATTATTCATCTTTGCCAACTCTAGCTGTGCCTACTTTTCACTGCCTTTAAACTTGCATTTTCTAAACATTTTCAACCAGTTATATCCCAAATATTTCTTACAGGAACCTCAGTCATGTCCGTGGAAGCCACTGATGCGGATGATCCCATGACAGACAATGGGATGCTGAGTTACTCCATTCTGGACCAAGAGAGCGTCCCTCCCAACGCCGTAACCAAGACGATGTTCGGCATCAACAACCAGACGGGAACCATCTACACTCGAGACGTGGGACTAGACAGAGAGGTGTTTTTCATTTGTTGTCTTATTATTCCATCAAGAAGAATTATAATACATGTATGCTAAATAAATCAGAGGACAATACAGATTTTAGTCCAGTTTAATCTTTTATCATATAAACAAATAAATAACCAAAACTTCACAATAAGGTCAAAATCTTACACTTTTGCAATAAGTATCCACTTTAGTAGCACCTACAACTATCAAACTTCCCAGTCTTGTACTTCACATTCTGAAAGTTTGTTTGGAGGGACTTTTTGATATTCAATTCCTAGTTCAATGAAGCAACCCCCTCATTTTTAAGTGCAATTGGATATTCACTCTTATAGGTTGCGTGCACTTAGATTCTAGTTTCAGTTGGAGGGCAGGGACCAGTACAACTCTATGGGAGGAAATCTGGAATCCACAAAGGTTGTACTTGATCATTATCATATTTACAGTCTTTTCTACTGGCCAACACCACGCACATGTTTTTGAATATTGTCACAACTTTTGGACACTTTTATAAGAAAATATTTGGAGCAGAGGGCCGGCCACATGACTTCAACTAATTGCATATGAGAGAAGCTACAAAATGAGGACCCCGGGCCTCCAGTTGCCCATCCCTGATGTACAGTATAGGTGCAGATAATTTTACTGATCCGCTGAACTCAAAATATCTTAAAATCTAACTTATTTCTAGATTTGTTTTTTCAGTGGATATTATTATTATATTTTGCCAGTGGTACGACACTGGCACACCATCAAACACGCCACATTTTAATTTTTTCTCACTAATTTAACTTATTACGCTGCTTGGTGATTTCATTACAAATTGCTCTCTGTCTCAGGTTGTCAAAAGTTTCAAGCTGAAGCTGCAGGTGGCTGATATGGGAGGCATGGGCTTGACAAGTGAAGGCGTGGCGGTCATACACGTGTCTGATATCAACAACCACGCCCCTCAATTCAGCCCCGTCAAGGTGAGCGACAGACTGACAACAACCCAGCCCTGATTAGCAGCGTGTCTGAGCAGAGGTGGGTCGAGGAGCCACAACGCTCCATAAAGACAGAGTACCGTTACTTTGCAACCATTTTACTCAAGAAGAAGTAAACAATATTTGCTCCTGTAATAAATAACTGTTTGAGTGTTGAAGTTTTAGTAGTAACAAGAGATTTGACTGAAAAAAAAGGTTATATTTACAAAAACATATGCAAAAAGTGATATCTTGATGAGTTTAAATGACTGCAATTAAAAATATTTGACATTAAAGTAAAAAAAATCTGCCAATGGAATAAATTATTTGCATGTAAAATAATAAATCTTATTGTTTAATTCTGAAATAATTGTTCAATTGGCAGATAATATTACTTATCTGCTCAGATCATGGGGAAATATACTCATTTCAAGAACATTTGACCTAATTTTAGATCACTTTTTGCACCTAGTTTATGGTTTAGACCTAGTTTAGTCTCCGTTTAGACCTAGTTTAGTCTCTGTTTAGACCTAGTTTATGGTTTAGACCTAGTTTAGTCTCTGTTTAGACCTAGTTTATGGTTTAGACCTAGTTTAGTCTCTGTTTAGACCTAGTTTATGGTTTAGACCTAGTTTAGTCTCTGTTTAGACCTAGTTTATGGTTTAGACCTAGTTTAGTCCCTGTTTAGACCAAGTTTATGGTTTAGACCTAGTTTAGTCTCTGTTTAGACCTAGTTTATGGTTTAGACCTTGTTTAGTGTCTGTTTAGACCTAGTTTAGTCCCTGTTTAGACCAAGTTTATGGTTTAGACCTAGTTTAGTCTCTGTTTAGACCTAGTTTATGGTTTAGGGTTTAGTCCCTGTTTCGACCTACCGGTAGTTTATGGTTTAGACCTGGTTTAGTACAGGTTTGACAACAACAGTTTCATTTTTCATAAAAATATTTAAACTCTTGCCATTTTCAAATTTAATAAGCCGAAAATCTGAAATGCTTTTTACATAAAGCTGATACTCTTTTACTTACGTGTATTTGTAGCTCTAAACCTTTACTAAAGTAAGTGGTTTATGTTAAAAAATATTGTATATACTGTATGTGTCTGTTGTACTCCACAGTACAACATGCTGGCAGTGGAGAACAGGCAGGACGTGGAGGTTGGTCGTGTCAATGTAACAGACAGAGATGACAGAGGGACAGGAAACTGGGAGGTCAAATACTCCATTCACAACGACCCACACAGGAGCTTTTCCATCAGAACCGACCCCAACTCCAACCAGGGAATACTCACCGTGGTCAAGGTACTGCACACACTGATGGAGACGGATGAGCAATGTCTCCTATGTTTACAAAAAGGTTTAGGCCTGAGGGTAGGGTCTGGTCAGTCGGGTCATTGGTCCTGGGGTCTGGAAGTGACTCTTTTTGGTTCCCTAGTTTTTTTTTCCTTTTTGTTTATTTTCTTATGTTTTTTTTTATTCAAAGAAAGATTTCCTGATTTTGAACAAGATGGTAACTTCAGTGACATTGTGGAAAAACTTTAAATGTGTGTAAACAGCTCTATCTAGTGGCTGAGATTAAAAATACATGTTGGATATTTTCAATTTGTTGCACTAAAATAAATGTTGATATTTTTGGTTTGAGGTTGGTTTGTAAAAGTCTATGTCAATTAAAAATAGACCAGGGGTGTCCAAGCTTAATTGTGTAGGATTGTTAAACTTGCAGAAAAAAGTATAAGGTACTGCATACTACATAACAAGCATCCAGAAAGGTTTTGAGCTTGGATTAAATTATGAATGTATTTTTACATACTACTATTTCTTTTTTAATGATTTTAATGTTTATCACTAAAAACATGACATACTCTTATTAGTGTGAATTCATATTTTTGGGGGGCCGTGAGGGAATTTTGGATCAATGGGGGGGCCACAACCTGCTGGACAATTGAGATTTTTCTGGTTCCATTGCTATAGAAATATTGTGGTTGAAGAGCACACACCAAAAGTAACGGACGTCTGATCACCCTAGTACACTGTAGTCTCTAAAGCCAGTCTAGCCCAGTGTTTCCAGTGTTCCTGTACTATAGACCCTTTCGCTGCTTACATCATCAGCTGGAGGCAGGAAGTGAGCAAGAGAAATAAAATAAAACTAAAACTAGCGATTATGAGCGTAAAACTAAGTATACAAAATGTGGTCCTGTTGTAGCTTAAGGAGCAAGAACAAGAGGAACGACATTTGAGACAATAAAATAAGGTTTTATCTGATATTTCCAGCAACAGTAGGCTATATTAAAGTAAGCACTGTATTAACAAGCTAAAAATAACAATATTTCTTTTGTGTGTATTTTCCAGCCCTTGGATTATGAAGCACAGCATGAGTACACCTTGATTTTGACCGTGGAGAACGTCCTCCCTCTGAGCAACAAGGCTCCTAACCTCCCTGTGAGCTCGGCTACAGTCATGGTGACTGTCGTGAACGAAAACGAGGCACCGCATTTTAGAGAGGACCCCATTCAGATCGTCGTACCGGAGTCTGTGGCCCCAGGGACAGTACTGAAAACCAACATTGCCTATGACCCTGATAACTCTGAGCTTAGGTGATGGAAAAGAAAATTGACAAATGTTGTACTTGATCGTTAGTGATTAGTGATGATTAGACATTTAACTTTGTGACAGTTTTTGTTTCATGTGGATTGGCCCAAATTAGCTGGAAATTAGCGATAAACTAAAGACTAGAACTCTGCAGTTTGACAGTTACCATAGTTACCAGTAGGCAAATATTCTTCAGTCTTCATCTGTATTCTGTAGTTGAAGTGCAGGACGTTTCGTTCTTTATGCAAAGAACTTTGTCAGCACTGGGCATACTGGCCGCTCGTGGGTCTTTTATGAAGAACCAGTGCGAGGAGTTTACTCAACCTACTTCTCTTACAGTAGTTCTAAAGACTGGGGAAAAACAACCTTAACCTATTCACATCTCATCACTGCTCGTTGCATTACTCTGGGCTTTGTTCTGCGGCTGTTCACATCTTTCTATGGCCCTGCCCTTGCCTCTGGCCCAGCCTCATGCCATAGGGGTGGTTTTGGTCAAAGTATATTATTGTAAATAGGAGCTAAGTTAAGGTTGTTTTTTCTCCAATCTTTAGAACCAAGAGAGATCGGTCTTACAAGTAAACTCCTCTGGTTCTTCATAAAAGACCCACGAGCAGCCAGTATGCTCAGTGCTGACGAAGTTCTTTGGATAAAGAACGAAACGTCCTACACTTCAACTACAGAGTACAGAGGAAGACTGAAGAATCTTTGCCTACGAATGAGACTGAGAACTTACACAGACCATAGTTACCAGTATCCTTAGCTGCCCTCCACTTCAATTTTAAACTATACATGGGTTTCAGTCACATGACCTCAGTGGTCAGGGCGGCCTATTTGTTGCCCGCTGGCTAGTGCAAGAGTGTATCAGCGTATGTGTCTCTATGTCTATCTATGGTCTCTGACTGAGGATCTGTTGACACTACAAACAGTAAAAATGACAGAGAACGGGTGTCTGTTACATCTTTGATGTGTTCATTTAGTCTCAGGTACTCAGGTGTGGAAATAGATCTTTGGTCTGTGTGGGAGCCTCTTGCTCTGTCCTGGCTGTTGCCACTATGGCGGCCACAACTATGCGTGACATCACTGGAAACCCATGTATAGGCTCTGTAAATTGTTGTGATTTCACGTGGACATGGTAAATTTGCCGGTTTTACAAGTTTTGGTGCTCCTCACGGTGTATAGGTACGAGATCAGCCGAGATCCAGAGCGGTGGTTGGACATCGATGCCGTCACGGGACACATCAGCGTGAAGAGAACGTTGAACATGAGGTCTCCACATGTGAAAAACAACATGTACACCGCTGCTGTCAAGGTCACAGGTAAGTCTGTAGAAACAGAAAATTCTTGCATGGCTATGAATAATGTACTCCAGAATGATAAAATGAGTGGAATTTTAGTTTCTTGAAAGGCCGTGCCCCTCAACATCAACAACCTCCTTAATCATTAAAATGCATATGACAAAGAAAACTTGCAATACTTTTTTTCACCTGCAGTATCTCGTCTTAAAAAGAGAATAATATCCTTTTTTGTCTGCGCAGATGCTGGCGGTGTGTCCACGACCGCGACACTCACCATCACTTTGAAGGAGACCAATGACTTTCCCCCGGAGCTCCACCCCCTGAGCGGCTCCGTGTGTAAGGACGCTCGCAGGAAACACTCAGGCCTGGTTCTGACCGCTACAGACCTGGACTTCCCTCCGCACGCCGCGCCTTTTATCTTTGAACTGCTCGAAGACATGTCCCTCAATTGGACCATTATTCAAATAAATGGTAAGAAACCGCTACAAGAACACACAAAACTTTCAAAGCCAATCTTCCAACACAGCTATCCCCAAATTTGAGGGTGATTTTTAAAAGGAGACACTACAGGCAAAAGTAATTTCAATTTTCATATTTTGGTTGGTTTTACATATAAAACTTTCACCTGGAAACAAATTAATGAATCACCAAATCTTCACAGTAAGGTGTTGAAATATTGCAACAAAAATAAAATCAACATTTCTATTTTCTACATAGATTTACACTGGGAATTGTAACTTGAAAGGCCACTTCGAAATCCTTTTTTATAAAACTCTTTAGTAGCACCTACAGACTCAAAAACTTTCCATTCATGTACTTACCAATATTTAGAAGACTTGTGCTTAGGGGTTAGGGAAAAAAATATCAAAAATTTCCATTGAACAAATATTTGTAACTAATGTAGCACCAAAGTAAAACCCTTTCAACCTGGCTCAACCCACTATTTAGACTTCGTTGCCAAAATATAGGCAATTTTGACCATTTCTAAGCACCTTAACCTTATATAAAAACATGAAATAACCTACAATACATCTCACCTTAAACCTCCCTCAGGTACTCACGCTTTGCTTCAGCCGATCGTGGACTTGGAGACGGCCGAGTACGCAGTGACCATGCTGGTGTCGGACTCTGGCAGCCCAGTGCTCAGCGCCATGGCCCAGGTCAATGTCACGGTGTGCGTCTGCGATTCCTTTGGAGACTGTAAATCAGAGGCTGGAGCCATCTTTGGATCCTCTGTGGGAATAAACTTCATCGCTCTCATCATCATCATGGCCTGCATCGCTCTCCTGCTGCGTGAGTTCATGTTTTCACTTACTGAGACGGGTGGGAGTTTGGATGAGATTAGTGTATTGTATGGTACTTGTGGTACAAAGCATAATAGTGCTGTCAATCGAATCGTAATTAGCACACTTTTGAAATTTGATTAATCATGATAAATCACAGTTAATTTTTATGTAATTATTACAATGATAGTCCAGCATAAAACAAACTACCGTATTTTCAGGACTGTAAGTCCAGAAAATAAGTCGCAAAAAATGAATAATGAAAAAGAAAGAAACATAAATAAGTTGCACTGGACAATACGTTTTTTTGGGGAAATTTATTTTACAAGATCCGAGACCAAGAACAGACATTTCATCTTGAAAAGCAAGTTATAATAATAAGAATAGAATAGAGAACAACAGGCTGAATAGGTGTGCGGTGCTAACGTAACACATTGATGGTTATTCAGCTACAAGAAGCATAAACAATGAACTGAATAGTCTGGTATGTTAACATAACAGTTATTCAGATAACTATAGCATAAAGAACAGAATTAGTGTCAAAATAAGTGGCAGGACCAGCCAAACTATGAGAAAAAGTGTGACTTATAGTGTGACTTATAACCATAGAGTGTAAATAAAGATGGACGGAGCCTGCGTGGCTTTCCCCATAGCGTTCAGCGCGGGCTAACGAACCCAATTCATGCTAGCATTTGAACCACCGCCATGTTGAATTTTTGGAGCCAAATCCATATTTGGTATGTGCGAGTTATGTTCTCTTTTAATGTTAACAGACAAAAAACAGGACGCTGTAGCACATGGTAAGACAAGCACTTGAGGGTCATATTAACTATTATTAAGACTATTTCCAATAATGAGTTAAAGAACGGCCAAAAAGTTTCAATGGAAAGTCAACAGGAGCTTCTGGGCTCCGGAGCCAGCCCCCGTATGCTAACTGGCTTCACAGAGAACTAGCCAATTGTACCTCCATATTATTTGCACTCTATGATCGGAACAAGCCAACTGCTATGTTTTACATGTACATAATGTAAGTCTAGGCCCTGTGTCTCATGTTCAATCCATGTGAAAATTGACATGACTAAACACCACTTTGTTTGGAGTGTGTTCAGTCAAAACATATGATGCGATCAATTCATTATTGATCTTTTATTTTTTTTATTAATCATGAGTTAAACAGTTAATTTTCACAGTGATAGTATATATACTGTATGTACTATATAATAAAATTACATTTGTGTAAGGGTGTATAGTATGTGGGAATAATTACAAACACACAAAATATCTGCTGCTGATTGTACTTTAGGTTGAACCCATAGAATGTCTGAAAACTATGCCTACAACTTTTTCACTAGTAATACTACTTGCACTTTAATATAATTCTTTTTATTTTTGAAGCAAATGTTAATGACTTGTTTGGTACAGTGCTGCTGCTCCTGGCTGTGGCCATAACGTCTTGTGGAAGACGGCATCACATAAAGAAGGGAGCAGGCCTTTTGGTCGGCGAGTCGGAGGACGACATACGAGACAATGTCCTCAACTATGACGAACAAGGAGGTGGTGAGGAGGACGAGGTGTGTTCACAGACTGGGCCTTTTCAACTGTATTAAGGGGAGACACTGCAGGCAAAATCATAAATTTAACTCTGGCTTCATTCATTATTTAGATTTAAGAGCTGAAAATATAGGCAATTTTGTCTATTTTTACACATTAAATGCCTTATTTGTTTTTATATGAAAATAAAAAATTAGGGAAACTTGCAATACATTTGTTTTTTATATTTATGTCAGTAATATACAGAAAAAGTTTCAAATTGATATCATTCTATTTCATTTTCTCCACTATTCACCTGCAGTGTCTCGCCTTCAAATAGTGTTCCTGTGCTGGTAGCTATATCATATTTCTTTTTATTTACAGAATGCCTTTAACATTGATATGCTGTGGAACCCCCATGACGCTCCCTCCACTCCGGGCTCGTATTGCCCAGGCCCAGGCCCCAGAGGGAAGCAGCCTCTGAGGAAGGACGCCCCTCACAACCTGCCCTCACCCACCTACCCCCGGAGACCGCCCGCTGACCCCACGGACATCGAGGACTATATCAATGACGTGAGCTGAAACTCTTGTTAGACCTTCTCATATAGCACTGTTTACTGGAATAATATATACAGGGTGTCCACAAAGTCTCTTTACAATAAAAAAATGTATAAGATTTTAACCAGATTTGTTTTGGTGAAAATAGTAAAGAGATGGACGCCCTGTATTACAGATATACATTTGTTCCTGGTGTCTTTGTTTGAGGTACAGTTAGAAAGATAAATGATTATTTTTTTTATATGGATTATCTGTATTGTGAATATACATTAGACTTGAATACTAGATAGGCTACTTTGGAGACTCACTGAAAGAATAATAAGGTAATAAGGTTCGCTTGACTGTACTCAATTTTAGTAGTTCTCATCTCAAGATTTTGAGGCTGTTTCATTAAACAAAAAACATCCCAGGGATCCGCACAGGATCCCTGGCTGCTCACTAATTTATTAACACAGTGCGATTTCTCAGGCATCAGACTTTCATCAGAGAAGGCTTTTACCCATGAGCCTGTGTACACTGCAAAAAGTTATATTGAAAAAAGTAACATTTTCTCTTGATTTGAGTAACTAGTTCAGGAAATTTGCCAGTGGGGTACGTTTTTCACGCTTGAAGTAAGAAAAAATATCTTATTGCACTCAAAATTGGGCATAAGAGTATTAATTTACTTGAAAAAAGATTGTTGTTTATATGTTTTTCCTTAATTTAAGTGTAACAAACTTACCTCATAGGCAGAAGGAAATTATTGAGAGAATAATTTCAAGAATAATTTTCAAAAAAGTCATCTATAAAAATAGCTGACACTTTTTGATATTGTAAACTCATGCTAATTGTTTTTCCATACCCTCCTAAACGCCATTACACTGTGTGGCATAATATTTTCGAGGTAGCATACTGTCCTGTTGGTCAATGTTCGACCAATCTTGGACACTGACGTCTGTAACATTTGCTCTTCCGTCAGGGCCTGGAGGCAGCGGACAACGACCCGAACGTGCCCCCTTACGACACGGCCCTCATCTACGACTTTGAGGGGGAGGGTTCTCTGGCCGGAAGCCTCAGCTCCATCGCCTCGGGCAGCTCGGACGGAGACCAGGACTACGATTACCTCAACGACTGGGGGCCACGCTTTCAGAAACTGGCCAACCTCTACGACCCGCGCTGAGATGGGAAACCACTGGACAAAGACGCACTTATCAACAAACGTATTCGCCGTGTGGCCACGCGTGGTTCTGTGGGAGCGTTCGAGGAGGATGTGACGACATGGAAAAAAGAGCCGAAGAGAAGTTAATGCCGAAAAACAGGACTTGAAAATAATGTTTCTTTTGTTTCTTATGAAGGATTGGGACACTGTAAAATCCAATGCACTCGCTTACTTGGGATAGTTGGTAAAACCCGATGCACTTGTATCTGAAGTAAGGGTTACTAGTACACAGCAAAACATATTGTGAAAATAGGTGATTGAGTCATGAGTAGGTATGAAAAATCTGCCAATGGAAGAAGTATTTTGGCACTTAAAAATTAGATAATATATATTACACTTAAAAGTATGCTACATTCACACATTGAGTGCCAAAAACGAAAAAAAATTGTTTAAAAAAAAATAATAATAATTTTGATTTTGGGAGCTCTGTGATGAACAGAACAGAAATAAATGATGAACAAACTTGTGAAAAGCCATTGATTCTATGCATTTCGTCTGGACATTTTACCTGTTATCTCCGTTTCTAAAGTAAAAACAGTGATTTTTGAGGAATACAGCCTCTTTTTATCTTAACTTTTCTCAGGAACCGAGGCACGTAGAAATAAGCGAGCTATAGTATGTGGCCATAGCTATAACATAGAATATGCTGTGGTGCTACAAATATCATGAAAAATGGTCTGGATTGCTGGCACTCTAGAGGATAAATCCCAAAAACAGTCTGGCACTCAATGTGTTAAGGGTGAATATTCTTACTTCCAGTCATTTTAACTGATTAAGATAAGTCACATTTTGCAGTGCTTAATGTTAGTACTATTAAAGCCACTATACCTGATTTCTTCTTCTTCTTCTTCTGTGACAGTGTTTGGTCCAAGTTCTTAAAGGCACTATACCTGATTTTCTTCCTAGTAGAATGATTTTTTTTTTTTTTTTTTATCCTTAAGTATATTGTAAACTCGGACATACATGGAAATAATACTATGTTAAACTAAATATTAAACAATCCTATCAATTTTATGAGTTTACAGGCTACATTTCTTACATTTCTGTGACAGTGGCCCAAAAAAGTGACCCTGCAAGTTGTGAAATGTGCTTATAAAGTCATCTATATGAAGAAACAGGATTGATGTTTTTGGACCACATCTATCAATTTAATTTACTTGCTCCCTCTTTCATTATTTGTAACAAAAACTGTAGTGCTGCCCTCTACTGTCCTGACCGTGTTATTGACCATTTGATTTGATTTGATAAACTTTATTGTCTGTCGCAGAAGGTGCAGAAATTCGTCTTTGTCAGGCCATGGTTTATACAGGATGCAGAAAGTCAAATTTAATGGTTTTCAATGCCATTTTAATACCCAAATACTAGATTTTTTCTGTGCGTTTTATTTTATAATATATATTTGCAAACATTCAACCTAACAGATGAATTTCCATATTCAGTATAACATTTTATACAACGGGTAACTGTTGAACTCAAAAACTGCAATTGAATGTATTTTAGACCCTAATTTTTGTATTTTTGATGAACTTCTTCAGTAAATTATTCAAGCAATTTCATTATTTTCTAATAAACTTAGATTTAATGCCAGTTTGAATTAAATTTAAAATCAACACCAGGACTAGGATTACTGGCCTTTATTTAGCCTACTGTGAAAGCAGTGGAGCCTCATTAATATCCATGACGTCATGAATTAAAGGGACTATACCTGATTTTTTGATTTTTTGAGTGGAATGAAATTTGTTTTTTGATCCTTTCATATATTGCAAACTCAAACAATTGTGAAAACAATACTGTGCATCTAAATATAAAGCATTTATTGTCCATTTCATGGTTTGGACACTAGCATTTCTGATGCTAGTGTCTATGACCCTAAAAAGTGACCCTGCTAGTTGTGAAATATGCTTATAAACTCATCTCTTAGAAGAAACAGGATTTTAGAAATGTGTTAGGAAAGTTAGGAATGTGTTTGGACCAAAACTGTCAATTTATTTTACTCGCTCCCCATAATTTTAAAAATGATTTAAAAATCAGGTATAGTGCCTTTAATATGCATCACATTAACAAAATAACAAAAGTATCGATATTAGCACCAAAAGTGTTTGTATCGTATCGTGCCGCAGAATATCGCGATATATCGGAAAACCGATATATTGTCACACCCTAGTCGTGAAATGAAATTTGTTTGTCTTTAGTGTATTGTACACTCAGACATTTGTGGAAATAATACTGTGCATCTAAATATAAAGCATTTATGTCAATTTCATGAGTTTAAAGGCTACTTTTGTTGCATTTCTGTGACAGTGACTCACAAAAGTGACCCTGCAGGTTGTGAAATGTGCTGTGAAGAAGTGGGACTTTAAAAATGTGTGAGAAAAGTTTGATGTGTTCGAACCTCAACTGTCAATTTAATTTACACACTCCCCCTTTCCTTCATTATTTGGAATTTAAAACAAAACAGGTATAGTGCCTTTAATTTCATAGGTTATGGTGACAGTAAAGTTCCCCCTACAGGTGAGAGCGGGCGCTAGAGAACACTGGGAAATGTCAGATTGAGCGACTGGAAAAGAAGCCTAATGTACTGAATATTCTCAAATCCTAGTGAGCGGGACAAAATCTTGAATTATTATCTGAAGTAATGGATACAGTTGGATTTTACAGTGTGCTTACTCCACTGGTTTGTTGGGAGACTTTGTGAATAGCTCAGGAGATTTGTGGCACCCATGTGTGTTGAATGTTTATTTCGTGTGTGCTCAGACTCGTGGTGCCAAGCGGTGAAGCATTTAGTCTGAGAGATCACATCTTTTTAATGTATTTTTATATATATATATATATAATTGATTTTATAAGGTGACTCTGTGGTTTGATTTTCCTTTCATTGTAAATCCTCCATTCCAGTTATGTTTCTTCATTCTTTTAAAAGTATTGAACAAAGCGACAATAATGTTTTACAGTTCTATGCCATTCAAGTTTTTTCTGGAGGAATCAATCTTTTGTTTGCATTTTACTTCTGTTTTTACCGAAGCTACGGAATAAACCTGCATTTTTGCAAGCTCTGTCATCTTTTATTCCAAACAGATTTCACACAATGTTTAGAACATTTTATTGAAATATTTTTGCTACTGCCTCAAGTTATTGAACATCTCACTTATGATTTCCAAACTTCTTCACTGCAAAATTAAATAGCTTAAAATTATACCCATAAAAAAAACAATATTTTCTACCAATTAAAAAGGTACACTGCATAACATCCAATAAATAGAATAAATGCTTTTGTTTGATTCTCTTAGATATTTATTGTTGAAAAATACCTAAAAACGATGCATCTTTGCTGTGAGCGGCTCCTCTCCTAAGACCTGACTTGGAACTAAAAGCCAAATTTAATTGAAATAAGCAAGAACCTCATCCATTCTTCAAGAGCGAAGGTTTGGTGTCAATTTTGGTGGCGACACGAAACCTCCACCGTCCCAAAAAACAAAACAAAAACAGTGATTTTTGTTTTTACCTACATAATGTACCTAAACTCACGCCCTTGATTCATTCTATCCCCGTGTGGCTCCTCCCCCTCACTTCAGCGCTGAAGGTACAGGCAGCTCCTCACTTCTCTCCTCCAACACTTGTCAATAAAACCACGTCATGGAAAGAGCATACCGGCAATATTTTCTGATTGTTTTTGAGTAGATAAAACAATCGAATTAAGCGCTCGCGGATCTAGCCTAATTATGCTCCATAAGCGGATCCGTGGCCCAGTTGCAACCTGAAAATAATAGAAACACAAAAAGAAAGTGGTGTGATGCAGACCCTCTTCTCTCTGAGCCTAAAATGACCTCATCTTAGTGATTCATGACCGAATCTGTTCTTTTTGAGGTGAACGGTTTGAACGGGATCTCAATAGTGAAAATAATCTTTTTTTCAGTCAATTTGACATAGATTTACATAAATGGACTCAAGAATCAGCACAACAGCAGAGAAGGCCACGGAAATGAAAGATCTAAAAATGATTGTCAGATGTAGCTTTTTTCATTGACTGTGGCACAAAATTTTATCCACAAATACGTTTTGAAGGAATAGGTCCAGATGTAGATCTTTGTTGATTTTAATAACAAATGTATCGGTCAGTCTAATGTCTACTCATAATATGACGTCTTTAGCTGGCGTCATGTAAATTAAACAATATTAATTTGTTTAATTTAAATGACACCAGCTACATCATTTCAAAGGAGCCAGTCTTCTGACCGGCTCTTTGAAATGAATGGGGTCCCCGTAAAGAGCCATAAATCCCATCACTACCTCATCTGTCTAAAGTCGCCGTGAAAGATCGCGCAGGAAGAAGATCTCCACATGAATTTGGTGGAGACAACTCTGTCATCCTGAGATATTAGCAGGGGCATGTCCCAATGGTCCCCACACAAACCTACGCCCGTGCCATTCTTTGGTTACCCACTGCAAACATAGCATTTTCTGTCTAGCTGGTGATTAGGAGCATGTTTTGTATTAATAATCCAAAATGTTACGCAGTGTACCTTTAACTGCTGCCACGTTCAGAAGGGCCACCTACTTAAACACCCATCATTGAGGATTATAAACTTTTTTTCATGTGCACAAATCATTAAAGCTGGTTGAAATTTAAGACACACAAATTATGATGGTATAGCGTCCTCCTCTTGGATCATTTGCAGCTCAGACCAGTTGTGGATTGATATCGTCCTCCGTGTGCTTGCGAGGAGGTGGAGGGGGTTCGTCCTCCCCAGTGTCCTGTTTGTCTCTCTCTGCCTCCACCCAGCTCTGCGGGGCAATCATCTTCTTCGGTCCGTGAGGGGGAGGCCCCAGCAGGACTTCAATGTCATCGTAGTTCACGACCTCGCGCTCCAACAGTGCATTGGCCAGCTGGAACACACACAGTTTAATGCTCTCTTTGTTCATCGTGCAGGACAAAGATGAGATCAGTTCAATTTACCAGCGAGAGTTTGTCTCGGTTGTCAAGCAATAACTTCTCCGTTTGCCTGTAGGCACGGGCTATCAGCATCTTCGCCTCCTGAAGACAGAGGTACAAGAAAAGTTTTTAGATTCAGATTCAGAAAAATGTATTGATCCCATATCGCAATTCATGCAGCAAACCTCAGAACATTCACAACCATTCCACAAAAAACACTGACTGTGTGTCAGTTCAGAAGACAACATTGTATCACAACAATAAAAGAAAGAATATAGGCCCATCCACTCGGCTAAACTACTTAAGGAATACACTTGACTTTCAAAAGAAGGCCCCGGCCCAGGACCCGGCTATCATCATGGGTCAGCCGGTTGAGTGTGTGGACAAGTATAAATACTTGGGAACATTCATTGACTCTGATCTGAGCTTTAAGGACAACTGTGAGAACGTCTGTAAAAAAGGGCATCAGCGCTTGTCTTGTCTGAGGAAATTGTCGCGTTCTAACATTGAGGTAACTATGTTGTCTCTCTTTTACCGAGCTTTTATTGAACCTGTCTTGTCCGTCTCTATGGTAGCATGGTACGGCAGTTTGTCCCTGAGAGACAAAAACTCTCTCCAGCAGGTTGTGAAGTGGGCCGGCCGGCTGGTGGGCCGGTCCCAGCTCAGTCTGTCAGAGCTGTACTCTGGGCAGCTCCAGCGAAAGGTTGACTCCATTCTTCAGGACGATACTCACCCTCTGCACGGAGAGTTCCTTCTTCTTCGCTCAGGTCGACGCTATGTGGTCCCCAAGGGGAAAACTAAGCGGTACAGGGATAGTTTTGTACCTGTAGCAATTGCATTCTTAAATAAGGGGGGGTAGGGTCATATCTACCTCATCAACCCTGTGAGCTTTTCAGACCCCTGTTACCATAAGGATTTTGTTTTTAGTTCTTGGAAGTCTGTAGATCACGTGCGCCTTGTAGCTTACAGTTTTTCTTGTTGTGTATTTTTATGTGTTTAGACTGCTGTTTTCCCTTCTGCAAACAAATTTACCTTTGGGTACTAATAAAGAAACCTTGACCTTGACCCTTCAGAGTTTAACAGTTTAGTGGCAGACTCTTACAAACGTTTGATTATATTAAGGCACAGGCCCTATCTCACAATAATCCCTGCAAAAACATGAAACTACAGCTGCTTTTTAAAGGTTTTCTACAAGTGACATCACAACATTCGGAAGAACCTATAGCTTAAAATTGAGGTGGAGGGCACGTGAAACTGTCTATGTTATCTGTCTGAATGCTGATTTCTAGCCTTAGTTCATTGCTAATTTCACTCCTGGGTACATCCATGTCTTCTCTGTCAGCACATATGAACTAAGGTCTAATTATTTTCTCATAAAAGGTGTTCAAAAGTGGTGACAGTATTCAAAAACATGTGCAGTAGAAAGGACTTTCAGCCATTAGAAAAATATGGCAGGTTAGTGAATCCAATCACTATCAAATAATTACCAGGGAAAACCTTTGTCAATTTTCTTTGTGGACATGTATTTCAAAATCTCTTTCTCTCCTGTAGTTTTTATTGGCACCTGCTCCAGCTGAAATAGAATAGTGTTTTCTTATTGCGTCATAACACTAGCCACATACATGGTCCATCTGATGCTGCAGTCCTTGGCTAAAAGGGCGACGTCCGATGGCACCTTGCTCCTCCGTCTCTGGGAAGGACACTTGTCCAACACTGTCACACATGCCATACTGCTTCACCATGGAGTAAGCCACGCGGGTCACTTTACGCAGGTCGTCCTGAGCTCCTGAAAGGGGTCAGATATTCATTCTTTACGGTTCATCAAAATATTGCAATATGTAACATCGTAATATTTAAGATAGGGCTGTTCGATTATGGCAAAAATAATAACTGGAATTATATTTTGGGAAGAATTAACTGAATGGTTATTCAAACAATTATGTACTATTACTACAGTTTTATTACATTGATACTGGATGATATAATGCTGATTTATTTATTAGTTTATTTGACATTGACAGCACACATAAAGGTGCATTGTGGAACTTTTTATGTGAAAAAAACAAACAAACAAACTTCTTGTGGCTGTACGGTTGGTAAGATGGCGTTTTTACTTTTCATCACAGTGGCCTTCATGACGCTCCAGGCTCAGTTGTTTTTTGAGCGACTGGTAGTTTTTTTCCTACATTGCCATAGAGGGGAGAAACGAAAAGGTTAACGCCCCCTTTTTGGTGAAACCAGAGGCTGCGTCCATTGAGATGTGTGTGGAAACATCGGCTGAGATATTCACATTTGCGCCACATTTCATGCGTTGTATATATTTGTCTGAAATAAAAGAGACGCAAATCAAGAGTTTGTTTGCTGTGGAAGATTCACAGAGAGGACAGTTAATGTTTTAAAGTGGGCTAAAGTTAGCAGGAAGTTAGCATGTTCGGACTTCAATAGGTAAAAAAACAAAGCTATATTGAAACATAAGAAGCTGCAAAATTACTCACATTTACGGTATATAGGCAAACTACTACAACCTTGGATTTTATCAAAATAAGTCACGGCTAAACAGTTTATATTGAAGTCCGAACATGCTAACTTCCTGCTAACGTTAGTCCACTTTAAAACTTCTCCAGCAAAATATATCTTGATTTGCTTCTCTTTTATATCATAAAATGTTATTTTTCAGACATGAATGTGAAGAGCCCAGTCGATGTTTCCTCATTCATCTCAATGGTTTCACCAAAAGGGGGCGTTAACCTTTTCGTTGCTCCCCTCTCAAACTGCATCCTGGAGTGTCATGAAGGCTGCTTTGATGAAAAGTAAAGACGCCATCTAACGACCCATACAACCACTGGGTCACTAAAAGCTTAAATACACACTAATGAAGAAGGTGTTTTTGCAGAAAAGGTTCCACAATGGACTTTTAATGAACATTTCTGTACAAAGTTTGAAACTGTTGTCCCTGGACAAGATGTGTAGTACCAAGAGCACTAATAAAGTTTCATATATTTTGGAAAATATAAGTGTACAATACAAGTGTACTATACATTCTTGGAAAACAAATAATCATGTCCAAAATACTGTATAAATATCCATATACTAATACTAATGCATACAAATAACCCACAATTTGCAATAGAAATGTATAGACTTGTACTTGTTGCAATAATCGTCTTTTCTCAATCATAACATTTTAGTTATACTTGACAAAATGATTGATTAGTAATCGTAGGTTGCAATGGTCACAATTAATTGAAACATTTGATTATTGCACAGCCCCACATAGAGGGAGGGATCAAGACATAAATTGTACCTGTGGTAACTTTGTTAAAGGTGATGGCCTCCGCAGCGCGTCCCCCCAGGGCCATGCACATGCGCTCGAACAGCTGCTCCTTGGTAAAGAGATACTGCTCACGAGGAAGGATCTGGGCGAATCCCAGAGCGGCGTTTGTCCGTGGAGCAATGGACACCTAACACATACAGCAGCAAAAGTATTTTATCCAGGAATACAGAAAATACAACTTTTGTGTAAGATTGCCAATCGAGATGGGATTACTTGTGATTTCCCAATTAAGGCGAGACACTGCAGGTGAATAGGAAATAAAATTAAATTGAGTGATATCAATATGAAACTTTTAATGAGGATTTACTGACATAAATATGAGGAAAAAATATATTGCAAGGTTTCCGTCATTTTATGTTTTCATATGAAAATGGCCAAAATTGGCTACATTGTCAGCGACAAAATCTACATAATGGACGGAGAGAGCCAGATTAAATTTTTTTATAAAAGAGTTATTAGTGAATAAATCTGCACAAATTCAAATTTCGCCTTGTTTTTTTCATGGGTCAAAACTAGGAATTAAATAGAGAAAATTCCTTCAGAAAAAAAATCCTTCTAAATATTGTTAACTACAAGACTAGAAAGTTGATGGCTGTAGGTGCTACTAAAGCGGAGATGTTGTTGCAAGAGTGTAAGAAAAATGCATTTCGAAAAAGTGCCCTTTGAAGTTACAATTTTCTGTGTACATCTACTGTATGTAGAAACATTGAGTCAGTGCTTTTTGTTTTGTTTTTGTTTTTTTGGTTTGGAACAGTGCATGCACATGAGAATGCACCACTCCGGATTGTAGCCACTTTAGCCCACTTTAAAACTTCTCCAGCAAAATATCTCTTGATTTGCTTCTCTTTTATATCAGGCACATATATATAAAACGCATAAAATGTTATTTTTCAGACATGAATCAATGGTTTCACCAAAAAGGGGGCGTTAACCTTTTCGCTGCTCCCCTCTCAAACTGGATCCTGGAGCGTCATAAAGGCTGCTTTGATGAAGTACAGACGCCATCTAATGACCCATACAGACACTGGGTCACTAATAGGTCAAATAACTAATCACTAATCAAGAAGGTGTTTTTGCAGAAAAGGTTCCATAATGCACTTTTAATGAACATTAAATTAAATATAGAATTAATAAAATATATTTTCAAATTTTAAGTGCAGTCTACAGGTGCTTGTCAAAAAATTTGAATATCATGAAAAAAGCAGTCTTCCCCACGATTGTGTAGCTACAGAACTAGACTGAGAGACCATTTATAGGCCTTTGAGGCGTCTTCAATATTCAACCTTTTCACAATATACTAATTTTCTGAGATACTGATTTGGGGTTTTCATTAGTTTTCAGTCATAAACATCAAAATTAAAAACAATAAACACTTGAAATATATCCGTCTGTGTGGAGTGAATGCATACATTATGAAAGTTTCACTTTTTGAATGGAATTACAGAAATAAATCAACTTTTTCATGATTCTAATTTTTTGACCAGCACCTGTATTTTATTTTCTTACTCTAAGTAAGTTCCATTGGCAAATGTACTTACAGTATATCAAGAAAATTTGACCTATTTTTAGATCACTTTTTGCAGTGTATATTTTTTGTAGCTTTTTGTTGATTTCTTGACATTGGAGATATACTCCGTCCGTCCATCCATCCATCCATCCATCCATCCATCCATCCATCCATCATCTTCTTCTTCTTCCACTTGGAGATATACTCACTATTGTACATTTGCATATCTTCCAAACAACAATTTCGATATCATCTTGTAGACGACAAATTGCCTGCCTCTAGTCAGTGCATTAATTAAACACCTTATTGTGAAGATTTGGCAATTTATTTATTTATATTCGAAGAGATTAAACTAGCCCAGAATCAGAAAAAGAAATAGTATCTCCCCTTAATTAGACAAAATAAACAGATTGTTACCTTCATGACGGCCTCTGTGTGCTCAAGCAACCAGCCAACTAAAGCATGTCCAGACTCATGGAAAGCAACCACTCTTTGTTCCTCTTTTGAAAGGATCTTACTCTTTTTAATACTTCCTGAAAAGAAAAAGCAAACCATCGAAACAAATAAACAAACCAATAAAAGCACAGGTTTCCTCTCAAAGTAGTGGTTTTGGGTAGACTTTACTGTACCTGCTATCACTCTTTCCACGGCATACTCAAAGTTCATCGTATCAATGTGCTTGTGGCCTTCTCGGGCAGCGTGCAAAGCCGCTTCATTACAAATATTAGCTATGTCTGCACCTGAAGGAAGAAAAGCCAGTCAAATATTGAGCTGCTTGTTTATTACAAAAGATATAAACAATATATAAACATACCACTAAAGCCGGGCGTGAGTTCAGCCAGGCGCAGAGAGTAGAAACCGGCTGGCTGGTTTAGTTTTATAAACTTCAAATGCTGCTCATAGATTTCCTTTCTTTCCTGACAAACAGGAATGAAATGATAAATAACAAGAAATAAAACTCACAATCAATTAATTTTACGCCTAAATATTGCATTGCTCTAAAAACTGCAATGAATCTACCTGTAGAGTTGGCAGGTCAATGAAAATGTGCCTGTCCAATCGACCTGGTCTCATCAGAGCATTGTCTAAGATATCTGCTCTGTTGGTGGAGGCCAAGACAATCACATGATCCGTTGTTCCCATTCCTGTAAGAATGTGTGAAATAAATGTGAAAGCTCATTGTTTGGAGTGGAGTTTGGACTTTGGAGATAAATGTCAAAATGTATAAAGAAACTGAATCAAAATCATAATCAGTGATAAAAGGAAGAGTTGAGTTTTGTTCACCCTGCCCTACGTTTAGTTAAACATACCATCCATTTCCACAAGGAGCTGATTGAGAGTCTGTTCCTCCTCGGTGTTGGAGAAGCCAGACATGTTGGTAGAGCGCTTTTTTCCCACGGCATCGATTTCATCAATGTAGACGATGCATGGTGCTCTGGACCGGGCCTCTTTGAACAAGCTCCGAACTCTGGCAGCGCCCAAACCTGCACAAACAACAACATTCAGTTTGAAGATGTAGGCATTATTGTGAGGGACACTAGCCATCCAGACTGCGGCCTGTTCTCCCTGCTGCCATCAGGAAGGAGATACCAGCATCTTCTCAGGACTAAAACTGAGAGGATCCTGAGGCCATTAGTTAAATCAAGCACCACCTCCACTGGTAGTAGTGTCTATATGTTGTGTATATGTTGTTGTTATTGTGGCCGCTGGATGGAGAGTACAAAAGAAAATTCCACTGCACGCTATGCTGTATGTATCTGTGTGTATGTGACGAATAAAACTAAACTACTATTGTTAAATAAAATGATTAAACTACCGTATACGCTCGTCTTACCTCCAATAACCTCCACAAACTCAGAGCCAGCCATAGCCAGGAAAGGCACCTGGGCCTCAGTTGCGACAGCTTTCGCGAGCAGAGTCTTTCCACAACCGGGGGGTCCCAGAAGAAGGGCACCCTTGGGCACCTTAGCTCCAAGCTGCAGGTATCGATCAGGGCTCTGACAAGGCAGTGTATATTTTAAAACTAAAGACAGTCAAAATGCTTCAAGCGTAGTGTAATGTAGATGATCTTACTTTGAGGTAGTCAACAAATTCCTTCACTTCCATCTTGGCTTCATGCATTCCAGCTACATCCTTAAATTTCACGCCTTTCCCAGATTTACCGTCCACAATGGTAAACTTGGCCATTTTCAGTTGGTTCTTTGGGATTAAAATAATGAGAAACCCCACTCTCAGAATATTTTATAAAATACTGATGTGAAGATACAGTAAATACTCACAAATGCACTAAATCCCCCTTCTCGACCGCCCATGCCAGCCAGGCGGAAGATGTACCAGAGAATTGCCACACCAATAGCAGCCATTCCAAGGGCATAGAGTGCACTGCAAACAGGGTAACACATTGATGAGAATTAGACTGAAAGTGACACATGTTGGGGGAAAACAATAAGTACAGTAAACATACATGGGTGCACATTAATTTGTAATGAATCAAAATGGCAGATTCCAAATGATGCAATTATTCAAGTCAGCGGTTCTCAAGCTGTGGCAGGTTTATAACTAGTGGTACTGGGCTTCGTCACGTTGCACTTGGGGTCATCTGCGATCTTGACTTCATGAATATAATTCTTGCCTTAGTTTGGCAGTTCATATTTCAGTCATTCGGTCACACGTTAATGCTTCTGAACAGTTTCACGTAAACTAAGAAAGTTCCATTTTAAAACATAAATCACCAATCCATATGTGGAAAAATCCCCAAATGATGCAAGCATGGTAGCACCGCCGTAATGATGGTAGCACCGCCGTAATGATGGTAGCACCGCCGTAATGATGGTAGCACCGCCGTAATGATGGTAGCACCGCCGTAATGACGGGAGCACCGCCGTAATGA
>OMNZ01057571.1:0-26960 GCA_900303255.1 Lesueurigobius sanzi | reverse complement strand
ACCAATTCCAGATGCGTTTACGAGCCTTCCCCAAACGGCTAACGCCCGACCGAAGCGCCCTCGCGTTCCTCTCATTCGCATTAGACAAGTGCTAGTGTTTAAGGCTCATTTTTTTTACATTCTGGTTCACTCGTTAGGGGCAAATGCCTCTCGTCTTGAAAAGTGTATTACAAGCACCTGATTTGCTTGACCCCGCCCATAACCAGGCCCCGCCCCCAAAGAGCAGCGTTGTTAGAAAACTGAACCAGAGAACGGTCAATAAAAGGAGTAGACTTACCTGTAGCTTTTCACCCGATTAAGGTTGAAAAGAAGCAGAGAATACCTGTCAACTTTCCAGAAATTTTCCATGGGATAGTTTCAACTTTTGCGCCCTCTTTCAGAAAATATCAGGTATAGAGGGCCTTTAAGTTCACAAGGTTATCATGCTAATCTACAGTATCTCTCTGTAAAGCAACCTTCAGCTGTGTTAATCCACATGGAAAATCTCCCAGAATTGTACAACCCTTTTAAGCTTTGCCTTCAATTTCCATGATTCCCATTGGTAAAACCTGAGCAGCCAGGAACTGTACAGTATAATGGCCAAAAGTGTACGCTACAACTGCTGGTGACTTCGTATCCGCCCTTTGTACTGCATGTTTGTGATGTCTTCAATGTACGGATGGATGCGTTGGTGATCACAGGATGTCGTCTCATATTGCGCAGAGTAAAAATCTTAGCACCGAGTTTGGAAAGATGGGACTTGGAGGCAAAGTGTTGCTACAGCTTTGACGCGTCTCTCTGCTCCGCTGTGGTAAAGGAAAGGAGTTGGTTTCGGACATTGTGATAAGCGGGGCAAGCATGGAATTAGAGGATTTTAGAAGATAGATCCAGGGCTGCACAATATGTCCCTATAAATATCAGATGATGCAGAAAAGCCACAATAAATCGCAAAATCCCTCAAGTCTTCCATCTGACGGAGATAGATACATCTCGTACAAACTCTGCCTTGAACGAAAAATGCATGGAACTTTAGTTTTAGTTGTAAATTTCTTAATTTAGCGCCATTTTAGCCCGTTTTGGTTCTGATTTAGCATTTTTTTTTCCAAATCTTGTTTTGACGAAATTGGGTAGAAAGCAAATTTGTGTTTAAATTGAATGCAACCTAGTCAAATACCACAATACTGGTATCTCAATATTGCATACCCGTATCAGATATTGCAGTCCTAATAGATGATAGATACCGTGAGCACAAAAATGAATTCTTAGACACCTCATTGAAAAGTTGAGGTTTTAGGATGCCGATTTAAGAAATGCGGTTCTAGCTGCCGTTACCAATGAAGATGCAGAATTAGTGGTTGTTTTTGTATGGCAATTATACAACAATTATACTGTAAAAATGTATATTCACCAGATTTTCATGTTGCTCTCATCACAATGGCGGAAACCAAAATCCACACATAAGGCTGGGCTGACACCGTGCGTTTTTGACACAGATTTGAAGTGAAATTTCAGCCTGACCGCGCATCTCTGTGATGCAGAGTACAGAGGTTAGGTTACAAGCCGCGATGAACAGACGCAGGAGTTTATCTCAACTTTGCGATTATTCATGATTTGTCTCAAAACCTTTAAAGTTTGAAGTCTAAATGTTCACAGAAAAGATTCTACCTACAGGTGTAAAAGTTACCTTACCAATCAATGTCATGAAAATATCATTGTGGATACTTGTGCACATAAATTTAGTGCTATTGCCTCTAATTCGGCTGCTTTTCATTTGCCACTGTCTCAACTTACAGTTAAATTCATGTTTGGTTATTAAAACTAGGGACCAATCCAATACTGGTATCGGATATCGTAGCCGATCCCGGGAAAAATGCAATATCCGAGTAAGCCTGGACTATATGGCAAAAAATACTTACTTTTATATGGACATTCCATATCTTCATCTGCAGAATTTAGTCGCTCTCAGCAATTGTACTTCTGACCAATTGCTCATTGCACCGCAGTTAGCAGCAGCTTTTTAAGGAGGTCTTGTGGTATCGGGTGGCATCAGATATAGATGCTCAAATCAGTATTGGAAGTAAAAAAGATGGATTTCATCGGTGTTTAAAACGCGCTGATTGAGACGGCAGGAGCATGGACCGAACCATCGTTCAAAACCGTCTCTAAAATTGCACAGTGTCAGCACATCTTAAGTTGTCAGATATTTTTCGTTGTAAATGGAAGCTGTGTTGTGTTTAGCCTGAGACAGAGCTGCGACAGAGTTTCGACGCAGCCGCAACAACGGGTGAATGGTTCTCGTGGTTTTAAAGACACGCCGAGTACAGGACTAACATGTGCTTGGACAGTGGCTTTCGTCATGACAACAAAACGCACGCACTAATCTAGTTATTGTCCGAAGTTACAAAAACAGAAATCCCCAGAGAGCCTAACAGTAACTCGTGTGTGTGTGTCAGGGTACGAGTCCGCGGTGCGCTCCGGTGCCATCACGTGTCCCAGTCCATCTCTCTGCACGCGATCCGCACCAGTCTTAGCTCCAGCTCGAAGGCGTCGGGCCGCTCCTGGGGGTTGGCCGACAGCATGTCCCGTATGAGCTGCTTCATTTGCGTGTTCATGCTCTTCTTGCGCGCCGGGATCAGCAGCTCCATCTTGGGGTTTTCCAAAAGCGCCTCGCCGAGCGGCACGATCTCCGAGCCCTGCTGCACGTAGCTGCCCAGGAGCTCCTTCTGCGTCTCTACGTCCACGAAGGTGATGCGCTCCACCATGGCCCAGATGATCACCCCGAGAGCGAAGATGTCCGCTTTGGCCGTGTAGTGCCCCTCCCACACCTCGGGCGCCATGTAGAAGTCCGTGCCGCACGCCGTCGAGAGGAAGCACTTGTTGACGCTCGCCGGCTCCTCCGGATTCAGCCCGGACGTGGAACACACCTTGCTGAGACCGAAATCTGCCACTTTGAGGGTGGGCTCCGTGGAACTCTGCGAGATGAGGATGTTGTCGGGCTTGAGGTCGCGGTGGATGATTTGGTTGCGGTGGAGGAAAGCCAGAGCGCTGCCCAGTTGGAGCATGAAGCTGGTGTTGGTCTTGCGGCTGGGTTTGCGCGACAGCAGGTAGGCGTTCATGTCCCCGCCGTCGCAGAAGTCCATGACGAACCACAGGTAGTAGGCACAGCACGGGTCGAACGAGATCTCGCCTTTGAGGGACGTCTCCACCAGCTACAGAAACACACACACAGAGAAAGCATGTAAACAAGTGCTCTACACATGGCTGATGCAGGAAGAATCTGAACACACAGATTTTTCATGCAGTGTCAATTTTGAGATGTTTGTCTAGTTTTCAGCCTTCGCAATGTTTATTTTATGAGTCGTGCATCAGACTTTACCAGGAAATCGCTCCAACATGGCTTTGCTCCGCCATCTTTCCCACATCTATCCATTCACAAATATTGACATGTTTGGTGTAAAGCGACCAACAAGACGCTGTAATCCATATATGGTCATTTTCTTTCTGGGAGAAGGTAGGGGAAAAGGATGTCATAGATGTACTATGCGCAAGTTGCAAAACTTTAAAGACTATTTTCTCCAAATTACTTTTTCATTTAATTCCTGCAACAAAAATTCCACTTTAGTAGCTCCTACAGACTACGAACTCTTCAGTAATATTTTGAATTTTGTTTTCCGATATTTAATTCCTGATTCAATCGAGTTTTGAACCCAAAAAACAAGGCAAAATAAGATTTCTACAGATTTTGTTGCTAATAACTAGCTTGATCAAAAATGAAAGAAAATATTTGACCAAACGTCATGTTCCATTCAATTTAAACACAAATCTTAAGTAAAAGAGGATTTGACTTGATCACAACAGTAAAGAAGCAAGTATAAGTAACGAAATCACAGTCAAAAAAAGTCTGAGGCACATCGTGAAAAAGGTGAAAAAGTCCTTTAATGGAAAAAATGGACTGCCTACGACTTAGCAAGTCTTCGTCAGGGCATAATAATTAGAACGAAGTGTGTTCCTTCTAAAGTTTCCAGCCTCCCTACTACTACTACCGGACCCTCTGAAGCACTCAACAGCCTTGTTTGAACAAATCTTAAGTCATATGTTTTTCAGAGAATTTGCTCAAAACATCACAAACATCAAGAGGAGCCAGCCGAGGTGACTCTGATATCGGGATGCCTCTTGGTTCTAAGCTCATCCCAAATGACCCAGCCCCAGATAAAACTAAAGAAAATGGATGGATAAAATAAAACTAAAGTTGGAATATTACCATTAAAACTGAACTTTTGCAAATATATAGTTTGTCAAATGGAAGACTTTTGCAATAGGCTATGTTGTGCAGCCCAAGCACACAAGTTATATTTCTCTGGCTAGAATTGAGACCAAGTCAAAAGCTTCTGTCTGACTGACGACAGCCCGAGGTCGTGCGATTGCATCACTAAGCGTGTTTTGATGGTGTTTACTGACAAATGAGCAGCGATGGGAAATACTCCGAGCGCGAGAACAGAGCGAGCAGTGGCTTGGCATTCACACCACGCCGTCTCAAATCAAAGCTGCGTCTGGACCCTCTCATCTTTTATGCCATCGCCCGAGGAACCGACTTTATTTAATCTTTTTCTTTTTTTTTTGACAATGGCCCAAAAACGTGCTACATTTCATCCGACTCGAATTCAATTAGGCTCAAACGGCTACAAGGGAACGTAATGGATCGGACCAACCAGCTACAGGTTTGTCAAGGCGAGATGCTGCAGGTGAATAGGGGAAAACATTGAATTGAGTGATATCAATTTGAAAGTTGTGCTGTATAATAATAAAAAAAAAGTATTATATTATTAGTATATATGTAAAAACTGACAAAATTGGCTATAATTTTGGGGACAAAATCTACAAAATGGTTAGAACAAGGTTTAAATGTAGATCCAAAATCTCTATTTATTTATTTGGTTTATTTGATAGGGACAGATACATAAAAACATAGACAAGCTGTAGCACAGTAGTCTGATGTATGCATTGCAGGGCTTTTCGCAAAAGCCAATTTGCAGCACTTGTTCCTAGAAGGGCTTTTATAGACAGTAAAAAATATATAAAATGTTAAACGAGTAATGAAAAGACAATGACGACTAAGAACTTAAAACTGTACAGAGTGAGAGAGAGAGGACAGAGAATCAATATTACACATGAACACACTGTTGCTGCTGGCACATCCATGATTTTAAAAGTTTCTTTAAAAGGTCCGAGGTCTTGTCTGAGATTTTATTTCAATGCAAAACAAGTTCCACAGATTGGCTCCTTTCACTGTGAACAACGGTGTCATCAGCATACATTTGTAAATTAACTTCTGGACAGACCTCGGGGAGGTAACCAATATGCTACCTGAAGAGTATGGGACCAAGGATGGTTCCTTGGGGGATACCTGTTTGAATTTCCTGTGGAGAGAACTTGTTTATGACGACACTGTTCATGGTTCTGCAGGTATGACTGGAACCAGGAGATGGAGCGTTTGGGAAATTGAAAGGACGAAAGAATCTTCGGTAAAAAATCTTTGTGAAACACATGAACAAAATAAAACCATAAATTTAAACCTTGTTCTATCAATAATTTAGATTTTGTCACTGAAAATATAGGCAATTTGGGCCATTTTTGCACAATGCCTTACTTTGATATGAAAACATAAAACGATTTTCCCCTATTTCTTCGTCACACCTAATTAAAAAGGTCAATAAAGGACTATAGAAAACAATGTGTGGAGGAAATTAAGCTAGAGTAAACTAAACTGACAAAGATTGTTAGCTGTATTGTAGTGAACAAAATAGCAATTCATCATCTGGAATCCCACACAGGCCAAAGCATATACAGTCCGCTCGCTCCGACTGAAAAGACACAAATTACCCCCCAGTCGGCGCGGTCAGATCATTCAACCTCGTTATCGCTTAAGCACGTACTCCAACATTACGGGACTGTAGCAAAGCCAAAGTAATGGGGATCTGGGAAGGTGTCCAATGCTTGCGCTGCAGAAAGTGAATGAGAGCCGGTGACAATGTCGGTGCTGAGTGACGATAATCAGGCAGCGACACAGACGGGCCACTTTATTGCCATCTCTTTTGTGTTTATCGTTTCAAAAATTAAACAATATTCTCACTGTTAATTTTGTCGACTAAAAGTAGGTAATGAGACTAAAACGGACTAAAAATGTCCTGGTATTTTGGTCGACATATAAAACCTAAATAAAAATGGGGAGACTAAAAACCTGTGAACTTCAGTGACATCGAAATAGTTCAAATACAGACTAAAACGATGGGGTCAAAATAAACACTGTATTCACAAGTGGTAAAAGGTATGTGGTAAAAGGTATATTCTGCTCAGGAGGTACGGGATAGATCTACGAGTTGGTTTGTCTGAAAATATACCTAACCCTAAACTTAACAATATCCCTGTTTCTAAACTTAATTTGTAACAGCAGACCACCCTTCCCGAGCCAACGATCTAGAGTTAGCCCTAAAGCTACTGCTAACATCCACAGCAACTTTGTTTGCTTATTTGAGCAATTCACATTCATATTTACAACTTTGCGTCATTACATAGTGATGCTACTCAAAGGGAGTAGGACGAAGAAAGAAAGCTTATTAATGCCTACCCCGTTTCCTGTAGTTTACAATATATATTTAATTGTAATACAATATGACAACAATTCTACAATTAAGACTTCGACAGGAGAAGAGTCCTCAAACAAAGTCCACTTGTAGTCTCACTGAGGAGGCTCTGCACCTGCTAAAGCATTTTATTGTATTTTTTTTTTTTTACAGAGGAAGCATTCTTGTTAGCTTTGCAATTCTTTTATTTAGCGTTTATGAAAGGCTTAACAGAGAAGAGTCAGTCCATTCCGACAGCTGTGATGGAGGCTAAAGAACATCCTTTTGTTTACGCATATTGAGTAGCCATGTGCTTCTGGTGCTTAGCTGCAAGCCTCGAAAATAAAACAATAGGCCTTTGACGCTGAAAAGACAAGTGTCCGTCACAGTAAGAGTTATAAAACTGCATCTGCTGCTGTGGTTTTAAAGGGGTTGTTATTTAAGCAAATATAGCATGAATACAATTGGTGTATTGGTGGTGGAGCGGGGGTCAAAATGTAGATTTTCATGGTTAATATCTCATTACTGGGACAATCCACATGACACAGAAACTCACAAAGTGTAAGGTTTTCTCTGTGGCACATAGAACAAAGCCTCACAATCATCTGATCTTTATTGATTAGTTCCAAAAAAACACCCACTCTTTGTCTCCAGCCCTTGAACATTTGGGGCAGAGCGAGTCAAAAGAATTCTAGACTTTAGTTTCTACATGACTCGGTCTCTAATGAAGCGTGCAGCCGCAGTTTGGCGTTTCCTCCAACAGCACATACTGGGACCTTGGCCGCCTGCCATGTTCTAAACTGCCACACAATCACAATACGCCGAGACAAAGCGATCTCTCCATGTTGTCTGCGTGAGTCAAACTGGATACAAGCACCGAACACGGGAATGGTTAGAACTCGGGCTGCACAATATAGGTCGCAAAAAATATTGTATGGTGATATTAGGTTATGCATATCAGTCTCAAAATAAGCCACACACAATCACAAAATCACTGAAGTCTTCCATCGGACTGAGATTGACATATTTTTTTAACAAACTCATAACAAAAAGCATGTGCAAAAAATGTGTTCAAATTTTCCTAATCTACTTCTACTTTAGCCTTGTTTTTGTCCTGATTTAGAGTTTCATTGAAGCTTTGTTTTGACAAAATTTGCTGAAAAACCGAAACTTATCCATCTTTTACTGAATATTTTTAGCTGTGACAGATCATTTTGAAAGGCCACCTGTCATTTCGACAACCAATCGCTAGTTAAACTACAAAACTGCAAAGTGCTACTGCCACATACCTGTAGTTTTTGTTCATGGCAACATAACCCATTAAACCCCAGCGTGCCAAATTTGGGTCCTGTGGGGTATAAGAGGTTAAAGCTGTTTTGGTTGACAGTCCATTCAGTTGCAAATGAATCAAAGTGGACACTTCTAACAAAAGTAAGCACCATCTCGAAGGCCAAATTATACTTCTGGGAGGAAGGCTGAATTTGAGCACCCCTGGGTTAGATAATGTTCTGGGTCTTTATTTGCACAGGACTCGGTGAAGTGGAGGCAGGGATCTCTAAACCTTTCAGAAAAATCTGTCAGTTGCCCCAAAAATGATCAATATTGCAGACTTTACGTTTCTTTAGAGTGGACCTGAGTTTTTATGTTTTCAAATCACAATTGAATCGTCAAATTTTTCGTATTTGATGGTGCTTTTGTCAACTATTTTGGGCCCACTGCGCCTTGTGTGTCCAATTTGGGTCCTTTGGGGTATAACAGGTTAACAGGCTTTTACTGCTGCTTTACTCACATCGTGGACAGAAATAGCTAAATGACTTGGAGGAAATGACAGACAGCATGGAGAGGGAGAGGCGTGGTGTGAGGAGGTCAGAGCTCGTCTTCTTGCGTACAATGTGCGAACAGCTCAATATTGGTTTGTTTTGTCCGCTGTGTTTCTTACGAAAAGCATCTAAATCCTGAAATCGGTTTGTTCCCAACATAAATAATAAGCTATACTCTAAACACCTAAAATATGCATACAATTTGAGATGAACTAATGACGCCTAAAAATAGCTCAAGATTTTTTACAACCCTGTCCTTCAAAATGAAAGATTCTTCAGTCGTCATCTGTACTCTGTATTTGAAGTGTAGGATGTTTCGCTCTTTATCCAAAGAGCGTCATCAGCACTGAGCAAACCTGGACACAGGGGACTTATTCATTAAAAAAAACAAGATCTAAAAGACCCTCTGAGTAAATCTGTGGAAGCTGATATCTCTAGATGTGCCCCCCCCCCTACTCACCTGCAGCTCACTTTGAGAAACTGAAGTAGCAATAATATGTTGTTACAAACCGATGAGAAGATTTTGGAGGACTCACTACTTCCCTAATCACCAATAGACCTTTCAAATAGCCTTAAGTAATCCACATTCACTTCAAATGGAGCATCATTTGGAGTCATTCACTTGCACTTAGCCTCCATCTGGAAGGAGAGGTGCTTTTGTTATTAGGCTGTATTTGGTGCAATCATCTGTTCCTGGCACATGTCCAAATGTTTCCAGAAGAGTGGGCTACGCTTTCGAGAAAGAAGGTATTCACAAATAAAAGACTGTTCTTTGAGCAAATCAAGTAGTTTTTGTAGTTTTCGTTATCGCGGTCTCACGAGCCACGAGTTTCCACAACCTTAATTTTGCATTTGTCTTTTATTATGTAAAGCTAATGACTGATCGTTAAAACAAGCGCATAGACCAAATCCGTTCCGCTAATCTATTTGAAATTCTAGCCTGGCAAGAACAGAATGATAACCCTCTGTATTAAAATATTATGACACATTGGTCCAACATAAAACATGGTAAATGCTGTTATATTTCACATATATAAGATTTCACATATTTTTTACTTTTCTTTGGTTTTATATTTTTGTTTTCGCTGATCCTTAAGCACAGGAAGTGACATACAAACTGACAGAATCCCATAACTTGCCAAGCCAACCATATTATACCAATGGAAAATGAGTCATATATATATAGAACTATCCTCAGATCGATGTCAATGCCATTTCAGAACAAAAGAAAATAAACTTTTCTTTATAAAATGAGCTCGTCACCAACTCATTTTGCACTTTTTGAATTATCGCCCATCCCTAAAAATCCTTAACTGGCTTCTAGGGATATCAAGATTAACCGGTTTTATGATTACCGTGGTTATAAGAGCTCATAGTTGCTTAATCGTGAGAATTTAAGACTCATGGTAAATCGCTGCATGAAATGACATCCCGAACACATGAAGTCAGCAACAGGTTAAATAGTCCAATGAGCAGAGAGAAAATCATATTTTTCATAGCATGATAATAGAATAATGTTGCCAAAGGGAGAGTCCCAGCAGTGCTGCATTTGTCATGTCAAGCGTTTCTTTTTTGTATAAGTCTGGACAGTACTTCCTGTACTTTATACTTACTTCCAATAATCGTGAATTGTAAAATCACAATATTTTTTCTCGCCAATAATCGAGACTTAAGATTTTTGAATCGTGACATTCCTATTGGCTACTAACTTTCATAAACGACTAACCACAGTGGCCAGTGAGTTAAAATGTTTGTCGCGCCCTGATCCCCTTACAGAGCCAGGTTTACAGAAGGGCTTTTAGTCAGTGATTATTTTTCGATTAGTCGCTTAACATAACTTGTGCTGCTGTGCATGTTAAAACCAAGCGCCTTAAGTCCATTACTACATTACCTGTTGCCTCAAGAAGAGAAGGCCCAAACCATCAAGAGACACCTCACATCCGGGACACTCCCTCTTTCAATTACTACCTTCAGGAAGTAGGCACAGGACCATTAAGACCAGCCTTTTAACATTCGTTGAAAGTTTTTTGTTTTGCAATACACCAACTGGACTGCACTTTAAATTTTGTTGTACTTCGTCACACTTGCAATAACGATAAAGCTTATTCTTCTACAAATCAAAGAGCCAACATTTACAGTGTATAAATCCCACTTTAACCAACTTAAAAATGCTTACAATACAAAACTGCTGTAAAATGAAACACAAAAGTAAAACAAATGAGTAAATAGCCCTATTTTGGTGATGTGCTTTAGTTCTTTGAAGTCATTTTATGACCTAAACAAATGATATACATTGGCAAACACTGCTTTGTTTGGAAGGACTAGAACTGCAAATGTATGTTTAAAAAAAGCTTCAAAAATGATGCATTTACGTGCGCTTTTGTAACGTTGATGGTTTTTGCTGTAGACACAGTGACTGCCATGATACACACAGCTACATGTTAATGATTTACCAGCTTCATTTTCTGTGAAATGTGCTTTGGATTGGACTAATGTTGACTAATCGAGACAGCCCTAGTTTACGAGTTAGATTTACAGAGCCAGCTTTACAGATTCAGGTTCCTCACCTCCAGATAGAGCGGCGAGTTGGATCCGTGGTTCATCCTCTGAGCGAGTTGGTCTCTCTGCAGGATACACTCCTCCAGGTGGATGACGTTGGGGTGCTGGCTCTGGATGCTGCTCAGGGCCCAGAACTCACGCAGGGCCAGCTCCACGTTCTCGGGCGAGTGGCAGCGGATCTTCTTGACGGCCATGCGGGCCCCTGAACGCTTGGCCACAGCCTCGTACACCACGCCGTAGCTGCCACGCCCCACCTCCTGGATCAGCTCGTACTTGGCCTGGCTGCTGACCATCCTAGTCCTCGCTGTATGAGCAAAAACAAACATTGGTCATTTCATTTCTATTTTTTATGGTTTTACTGGTGAAGGTAAATATATCGTTTATTAGAGCTGTACGATATTGGAAAAATATATGCGATACAACAATATTATTGTGATATTTGACTGTTAGGGACATTCAGGCAGGGTGGGTACCATTCAATTTTTTCCAATACCAGTACTTTAATGATTCTTGGTTTACGATACCAGTAACAATACTTTTTACAATAGCTACACTAAATTATTGGTCATCTCCCATTAGGTATGTCCAACTAACTTTTGATTCTAGTTTTAAAATTATGTTTGTATTATTAATTGAGTGTACTGGAGGTTACCACATGGTTAAGCCCCTTGAGGGTTTTGGGTAACCTCCAGTACACTTTTTAAGTGAATTTTCTGTTGTTGTAAACTCTTGTTTTGTGTGAATAAATACAAATAAATGAATAAATAAAAATCTAGTAACTTTCTTTTCTCACTCAGGACCCGCCTGGATTTAAAACTTGCCATCCATAGGAGAATATTACTTTGGTACCATTTTTTTTTTCTTCTACCTGGTGTCATCAGAATTACCCCTTTCATTATCATAAACACTTAAATTTTAATGTTAGTAAACAAAAAAACAAAACATACACAAGAAACGCACAACAATTCTTCAAATCTATAGCATATTTAAAACTATTTAAAGTACTTACCTTCGCCGGCTGTGGCCATTTTAAATCCGATATAAAGGTAGCTGCCATTCTAACCTCTCTATGATATGGAGAGCTTGTACAAGTCGAACTTTATTTCGAAAGCCCATAGTTCACATTGTTTCCACACATGACCAGAAAACAGGACAAAGGCCTTCTACACACAGCGACAACAGTGACAGAACCTACTATACCTAGTCCTGGTTTAGACCTGGTATAATACAAAAGCCCAACTTTTCATAAAAATATCATACTCTTTCAATAGTTAAAAAAAATCTGTGTGAAATGCTTTAACTTTTTACTTACAAAGTACATGAAAATGGATACTTGTGGGTAGAATTTTAATCTGATACTTTGATAAAATCTGTTGCTCCTGCATCTGTACTTTTATTCCAGTAAGAAAACTGTACTTCTTCCAGCACTGCCTGGTGTTTTACTGGCTGCAATTCACAATCCCAACACTAGAGGCCACTGCATTCTACAAACATTACAATCTGAAAATACATTAATTTAAGTTACGCAATAGTCCAAACACTACATCTTTCACAATTTACGGATCGAGCGCCATAGGAATTTGACTCTTAACATTTTACATTATGCAGGAATTACTTAGTCATATTTGACACCTTTGAAAGAATTTTTATGATAATGTCAACATATACAGTATTATAGCCAGAAAGAATACATGTTTAACTCCCTGTTGTCCTTCTTAAAGTTACCATACAAAAGGCATTTATTCATACTAGCTGGATCGCGACCTGCCGCACATTTTAAGTAAACATAGGCTTCTGAAGTCCATAATGTTATTTTTAGATCCCGTTTTAGATACAAACAAAGTTACGCTTGCAATTCGTGCCCATTTGGCACTTTATGACAGCTGTTAAATTTGGCATCAACACTGTAATTTACATACCAGGTCCTTTTTACCAACGCATTACATAAACCTGCTCCACTGCTACACCCAGCTGCCAATCTACCATCGCTCTCATCTGCCACTTCCTTGTTGATAATACTAAACAGTTGGTGAAACACAAACCGACAGGAACATTAATATAGACTGAAATATTTTTGGAAAATGTGTTTTATCATACTATGAAAAGATTTGCTGTTCAGTCCACAATGCACTGCACATTTTATTAATAATGCATTAGTCATACACATTTTGCACATGTTCAGGATTCAAGAGGAGAAAAAACATCAGGATTAATTAGAAGTGGGTTATTTCATACCGATATAAAGGACGCAAACATGCATTTCAGCGTCAGAACATGTTTGAAGACATCTAAACTACAGGGTTATGGGCCAGCAGGCATGTGTATTGCCTTTAATTGTAGCCTTTGTAAAAGCCAATTTGAACTCGCCAATATACAGTCTGTTACAAGGTATTAAAATTGCTGTTTTGAATTTAAAATATCATGTACACCTCTAATTTCATGAAACAAAGCAAAAATTGCTGCTAAATAATAAAAAATATAGTTCAGATGTAATCTCCCAAACAAATCTGCACTTTTGTAGTTCATTCAAGGCAATTTTCTTTCAGAGCGACTAAATTAAGATGTTTGCCAGCATATTTTTGCATAATTCAAATAGTTTGCAAATAACATTGCTTCATCATCACGGTATTGAAAAAACGTACAATTTGCAACACGAGTATGCAATATTTGATAATGATATGCAATATTTGACGAACCCATTTCAACACTACGTTCTCTTCAATTTAAACAGAAATGTAAGTAATTTGTTTTGCTCAGCAAAGTGTTTTGACACAATTTGTTTAGCTCTAAATCAGGACCAAAACAAGGATAAAGTTAACAATATTGTTTGCATATTATGCAAAAACACTGTTTAGATATGTATTGTAGTATTATGCCATGTTATGTGTGCTTTAATTGTAAAGACAATGGGCTACGGGTGAAAAGAAAGGTTTGGGGATCTTAAATTATTAATCATATTATTCATGCACAGATGAAGATGTTCAATACATTCAGCCATGTTGTTAAACCGAAAGGGAAATTGGTCATTGGTCACATCTAGGATATACCCAACAGTCAAAACCATCTATCTATCAAATAAATGTGTTCAAACTTTGCCACTTCAGAGCCACCTGTCACTTTCACATGGCGCTGGACAGGGCTGACAGGGTGATAGCCAATATGCTAACAGCTAATTGCTAATTGATTGGCTCGCAGCTCTGGCCTGGCCACCGACAGCGAACAATGTTGTTGGTCTGCTAACGCTAGCTAATCACGATAACACCAGCTAACAAAGAATGCAGCGTTCACCAGGAAGCTACACGGGCATCGATCTTAAAATAATACGCAATAAATCATGTCCATATAGCTAAAAGGCTATACAAACGTCCGGGTTTGGACAGGGCAAGCATGTCAACGCACCACGCAGTGACAGTTTATTGTATATGCATGAGACTTGTCAATAGGAAATCCAATACGGATTTCCCCTTAAAAACACTCACACCTGCCGAACAAGTATGTGAGTGGGGCTAGCACCTACTAAAAGCCGACTGTATGCACTCAAACGCGGCTGGAGGAAGTTCGTGGATCTCACCTTTAAAAAGCGTTACGTGCGTTGAAGGCTCATTTGTTGTCTCTCGCTGGCAGCCATTACCGCCGCGGCACACACACACTGCACGTTCGGCTCGTGCTCGGGTGTCTCTCTCGCGCTAGTCTCGCGCTGGAGAGAGGGACGGGAGCGCGTGCAGCTGCGGAGCGCTGCCGCTGCGTAGGGACGCAGTGAGGGCACTTCCGCTCTGTTGTTTCACACGAAAATACATACGCTTTACATTCTTTATACTGATGATATATTTTACAAATATTTGTATTTTGTGTACATCTTGGTAAATAAATGAATACATTTTGATAAATGAATAAATTCATGAGTGTTTCTAAACGTTTCTATATCTATATACTTCATATTTTGTTTTATCATTTTTTTGCTTGCTACATTTTTAAGTTTTTTTAATTCTTTGTACATAACGCAACTAATCCATTATCCATCCATGAGAGGTGACACAACGCAGTTGATATGCATGGTACTGCTGGACAGTCCTCTCGGACAGTCAGCGCCATACTGGGGGTCGGATAAGTTAACAGAGTTTTTCATGGACTATAGCAGGGGTGCCCAAAGTTTTTTCCATGAAGGGTCAAAATAGGCAATGGAGGGCCTATATTAGCGAGTGAAGGGCCAAACCAAATGCTGTTTTGCATGTACAAAGACTAAATGTAAACAGATATGATCCTTTAATTACAGTGCTGTAGAGGACATGCCCTTAAAACTACTGACTCTATTCAGTCACAAATTAATCAAGTAGATACTTCTTACAAATCTAAGCACCATCTCGAGGGCCAAATTAAACCCCTTAGAACAGTGGTTCCCAACCTGGGGGGTGGGCCCCCCCTGGGGGGGCACCTGGAACTGCAGGGGGGCCCCAGAGCTTTGTCTGGTCAGAGGGTTATGCCATAAGAGATATTATTTGAGTAAATTAAATACAAAAAAATAACATGACTAAGAAAGGACTGCATGTGCAGAAAACACTGTGTACTGATTTGAAATAATTCCTATTTGGAAACAATTTTTTTACATTGTAATGTATTCAGGAAGCCTGCGGTTTTGGAATGGGGGGGCCCCACCTGTATCCAGCCTGAATGGGGGGGGCTTCTAGGAGAAAAGGTTGGGAACCACTGCCTTAGAGGACCGAATTTGACCTGCAAGCCCCACTTTGGGCACCCCTGGACTATAGTGTGCAAAAACAGGTAAAAATATCTATCTAAAGTTCAAAGTTACAAAGTTAAACCAAATCACCTTTTGGTCAGCACCTCTACCACACAAGTTCGAGGCATTTACACACACTATCTTTTAAGATGTTTTATCTGGCATTGTGTTAGATCTGTTTTCACAATGGCTAACAATTCATCATCATTTTAGGCAAAATACTTGCTAATATAGCTACAGTATATTTAAGCTTAAAGGTGTGGCTGTATCAGTCGAATTCAGGTGATTAGTATGTTGGAGAGAAGTCATTGCATGAAGTCATGCCGCTCATCCACCTGTTGAACAATTGGTCCGTTAAGGCCGAAAGGGAACCGTGAAAAGAGCCAATTGACATTACTTGAGAGATTATTTGTTTGTTTGTTTGTTTGTTTGTTTGTTTGAGCAGGATGGAAAAAAATAAAGTTATTGTAATTATTTATTTATTTTTGTGTGGTGCTGGAGGCTTTAATCACTATTGTGAGAAATGTAAAGTAAAAATGTGCCAAACCAACAGATATAAACAAATGCACATTTAATCATATTTCAAAGCATAAATGTGAAAATGGCAAACCCCTACTGTAAATGTATGATCTATATATTAGTAAAATGTTGGCTACATTAAGTGCACTGTGTCTTCTTTTAGGTTCACAAATGAATGCATTAAATGAATGTTACTTTTGAGCTGCTCTTATACAATATCTTATTTTGAAATACGTTCGTTTAGCTTCCGCTGTTTTCCTCACGTGTTTTGACTCGTGGTATTTAAATGAATTGTCGAGCATTAATCAGGCACATGTTCACACATATGAGAGTGAGAGGAGACTATGGTTTTACTGAAAATCCATGAAGTTTAATATTTTGGTTTATGTTTATACTGACAATTTTGCCCTATAAAGATCAGGGGCTTTGTTATCTATGGTGTATTAAAAAAGAAAAAATGAAAAAAAAAAAAACAGCAGTGGAGAGTGGGGTAAGTTGAAACGTCCATTACAGTTTGGGAAATGGGAAAAGTTTGGGAAAAGTTTGGGAAAATTTTCAAGTAACTTTATAGATTAGATCATTTGAACTGGTCAGACAGAATATTGGATAATGCACCAGAAAATAATCCCACCTTTTACAAAAACTGATAAATTTGGCTTGTTCACAAAAATAATAATTACAAAAATATAGCCTATATCTAGGTCTTTTTTCCGATGAGGAAATTATTATTAATATTAAAGGCCTATTATATTTTACAATTCTATGTTTATTGGATTGTCTTTTGGTGATTAGGGTTAATTTAAAATTGAATATTTAACTTATTTACAGTGTGCAGATGGTACAGCGGGTCATTTCAAGAAATCTGATAAGTGTAAAACAATTACCCCATTAACAAAAAATATCAACAATCTTATTTCAAGTTAATTGAGACTTTTCATTCAATTTTGAATGATATTGGCTCTTTAATTAAGTGTGAAAGAAATTGCCCCACTGGCAGATTTGTTTAACTTAATTACTCAGATCAATAGCAAATTTACCTTTTAAAAGTAATTTTAGTTATTTTCCTTACATTTTGCAGTGTGCCCAAGCCATCGCCATCGCTCCTCTCTATGTCAAGGAGCAGCGACTCTACTCCAAGCTCCTCACACCATCTCGAAGGGTCCACCCAGCCACTCAGATGAAACGAATTTCGACTGCTTGTATCTTGGGCTTTTGGTCATGACCCAAATGACCATAGGTGAGAGTAGGAACCAAGTCTAAATGTGAGTATGAACGTAGATTGACCAGTTAAGCGACCTTTACCACACTCTATACCCTCTATACTCTATACCTGGGCGGCACGGTAGTACAGTGGTCCCGGGTTCGGCCTTTCTGTGTGGAGTTTGCATGTTCTCCCCGTGGCTGCGTAGGTTTCCTCTGGGTGCTCTGGTTTCCCCTACCACTAAAAACATGGATGAAGAGAGCGTGTTTGTGGGTGCGAGTGTGGGAGAACAGATGAAAATTAGCCCAATGCTATAGTTATGAAAATTTTAAAGAAATTACACTTATGGCCATACTGTCTTTGCGCTCTCCTAAAAAAATATATAATAAAAGCACAGATGGCAGCTAAAGGACCAGCTGAAAATATAATTTATTTTCTAAAATGCACATGAATGCAAAAAAATAATAACCTGCAGGACTCTCAGACTCCCCCAGATCAAAAGTGCAATATTTCAGCAGTCTCTTTCAGTGCTTTAAAAAAAAAATTGATTATTTTCCAAAATCGTTCAGCCCTAGTTCTCAGTTAATTAACACACACTGTCTCAACAGAATATAACTTGCGGGGGAATTGCCTGCCTCTTGGTAAAACCACTCTTGAAAATATACTTTTAATCTCAATGAGTTGTATCCTGGTTGAATAAAGGTCACATAAAACGACTTCAAAATATGCAAATATCACAACGTAAATAAAAAGTTACAATTTAACAACATGGGAAACAAACTGATACACAAAACTATTAAAAGTCATTTATTATAATACTACACTAAAATCATTCACACCAGCAAAATAATCAAACGAAATACAATACATTGGGTGTAGTCTGTGCAGTCGTTAAGTCCCTGAGCACGTTTGGGTGTATAGGCTCTTATGGTGACGAGAAGATAACATATCTCATACAGTATACAGTACATATGCAACAGTCGAACAGATGGAGAGATTGTGAACACTTTGGTAACGCTCCAAAACACGACGAGACTAACTTAGTTCCAGCACATTTCTTTGGTTTCATAACAACACATGTTACAGCAGCAGCAACACGCAAAAATACATTCTTTGAGGTAGAATTTTAAATAAATATATTAATAAATAAATAAATAAATAAATAAGCACAACATTTACAAAAAAAACATAGAACAATGGATTTTGGACACGTATTCATCGTGATCCATAATCCCAAACAACCTGAGGTAGACTTGTATAGATTTTTTGACGAGACGAACTTGGGTCTTGGTCAAATGTTAGAAAAAAAGCTACACGCTAAAAACACTGAGACATGGAGCTTGCTGTCAGGCTGTAAAGTGAACATCTGGTATAAAAGACATGCATTTGAGAGGCCTGTACAGCTACGCTCCGTCTGAGTCCTGTTTGTTTAAAAAAGCTAAGATCTAACGGCATGCTAACAATACACTGTTCTAAAAAAGACAATATTTACAAGTGAAATATTGTGGACAGATTAGATCACACACACAACACAAATCTACAGTGCACTAGGGCTGCACAATTATCATTATCTCCGTTAGATGGGACAGGTGAACTTAACAATCAGGGAAACGCATGTGGTCCGTCCAAAATGGAGGCTAAACCAAGTACAAATCATGTATGTATGGAAATGAAGTTAATATACATGCATAAAACTGAGAAACAGTGCCACCTACAGACAAACAACTGAACTGTTGCGGTGAGAGAAGTTATACAGTTTGTCCTGAATGATGCAGGAGTCAGTGGTGGACACTAAAGTAAAAAGACGTTTTATATCTTTACTTACATACATTTAGTTGCAAGTTAGACCCGGTTTAATCATTGTTTGCATATGATTTTGTCTTGTTTGATAACAGCAGTTCTTCAAAAAAATATCTCACATTTCAGTCTGTAAATGGAACGATCCAATTAAAATGTATAGAGAAAAATCTGTGTGAAAAACTTTTACTTTTTACTTATATAGTACATTTGAAAGTAGATACTTTCATACTTTTACTAAAGTAAACTATAGACCCTTTCATTGTTTGTAAACATTTGGTGGAGGCAGAAAGCTAGATTCCCATCTATTTCCATTGTAGTTTTTGTTGTTGTCATAGTAACGATAAACAAATATCTAACTGTTGGAAATATCAGATAAAACCTTATTTTATCGTCTCAAATGTCGTTCCTCTTGTTCTTGCACCTGAAGCCACAACAGGACCACATGTTTTAGTTGTAGTTTTACACTTATAATCACTAGTTTTAGTTTAATCTTATTCCTCTTGCTCACATGAGGTCAGCAGCGAAAGGGTCTATTGCTCCTGTAAATGTACTTTTATGTAAGAAAATGTAGTATTTCTTCCACCACTGACAAGATTTTGCTTTTGAGTTTGACTGTTTGTACTTGAGGCTAGTATTGCTGCATGTTGATATGTTCTTGAAAAGCCGCACTGTGAACGGACTCCATGTCAAAAAACAATTTTCATTCCAGTCGCAAAACCTTTCCAAAATATTCGCATTTAGTTGAAAATTGAGCAGCCCTTGAGTGCACTGTATATAAAACTGTAAACAAAAACAGATGAACCACTACCACAAAACTCACCAAATAAATATTTATAATAAATAAAAATACATTCTAACAGTGAAACTGTTCCATCTAACGTCCACGACTGCAGCAAAGAAGCAGCAGTTTTTTCCCTGAGTCCATTTTAAGACATATTTATCCATAATCCAACTTAATCTCAGCATAAAAATTGTCAAAATGACACGACAATATTGAACAACATCCCTTGACTCACTTGGCTCAATAGTCAGTGCAGAATACAGACACTTGGCTTTGTAAAAATCATACAAAGTGCAGCCGATGACCAATTTAGGCAGAAATGTAGTCATTTCAAAGGGTTCATCTAGCAAATGTAGACACGACATTCATTTTTTCCCATTATGTGACAGAAAACCTCTGCCATACAATCATTACAGGTCTTGCATACAAGTTCAAACTGAGAAGTTCCTCTCTAACGGAAGGTTATTTCAGGTTAAGGTACGACTGCTTTTTAGTATATTATCGTTTTCACTCAGCGGCACCTGGCACTTGGGTTCAGACATTCGCTCCACGCTCCTGAATCACTGGAGAACATCGGATCAGATACAAAATCTATCATTACATTCAATTAAACTGGAAAGGTTACGTTTAGCCAATAAACAGATTACAGAAATGCATCTATTGTTCCTTTTCCTGGAGAAATGTACACTGTCCAGGGCTGCACAATGTAATAATATCCTATCACAATATCAGGTGATGCAAGACGCGACGATATATCACAAAATCATCCAAATGGCCTGGCAAACAAGGCCCCGTAGCCGTTATGATACCAGGCTTCAGTACTTACCTACTTATAAACGCACTTTTTCTAATTTAGTTCCATTTTAGCCTCCTTTTGGTCCAGATTTTTGTTTTTTGAAGACTTGTTTGACACAATTTGCTGAAAAACAATTCACTTGTGATTTTTGTTTAAATTGAATGGAATATTCCCACGCCAAAACAGTCTAGTCCAGAGGTGCCCAAAGTGGGGCCCGTGGGTCAAATTCGGCCCTCCGAGGGGCTTGATTCGGCCCATGAGAGGGTGCTTAGATTTGTACTAAGTATTTACTTTGATTCATTTGCGACTGAAGATTGTGAATAGTACCCAAGGACACCAAAACATGAAGTCTTCTTCAATAGCACAGTCATTGAAGGATATTTAACTATACCTGTTTGCATTCGGTCTTTCTACATGCAAAACAGTATTGCGTTTGGCCCTTCGCCCACTAATTTTGGCCCTCCATCGATAAAACTTTGGGCACCCCTGGTCAACTCAATCTCGAATCTCACAATAGAATCTTTATCGCAATATTGTAGACCTGTGTCACATATCACAGGTTTTTTTCTCCCATGGTGCAGCCCTGCCCTGGTGAGTTGTTTTAATCATTTGAGAGGACTTTTAAAATCGAGATACATTGCTACAGCACAGGCCTGTGATGTGCTTCTCATGCTACAGGCTGCTACGTTAGAGGGATCTGACAGGACAGTGTCGTCAATGTGAGGATTATGGACATATTGAGAGAACTGGGCGACGTTTCTCTTTTTCCGTGATTGTTCCACTTGTTCAGAGGTTTGTCAGGAGCGTAATCCCTAAATCCTACAATCATATGGAGTGTTGATATGTCGACAGTGTTCACTACACACCGACGGTAAAAAGTAGTGGACAGTTCAGGTCAGACGCTGCAGGCGAACAGGGGAAATAAATTAATTGAAGCTGTAGATACCAAAATGAATGAGAAAAATGTATTTCAAGTTTTCTGTCATTTTATGTTTTCATTAAAAAAAAAATAAGGCATTTTATGTATAAAAATTGACAAAATTGCTTATATTTTTATCTAAATTATAGATAGAGCCAGGTTTAAATGTATCATTTTATTTTGATGATATAGTTCAGAGGGGATTTTGGCTCATGTTTCGTTTATGGATAAACTAGTTTATACTGAATAAATCTGTAAAAATTCCATATTGTCCTCATTTTTTGATTCATTTCCAAACTGAATAAATCAGTCAGGAATTAGATATTTGAAAAAAAAATCTTGGTAATTTTGGAGTCTGCAGGAGATGCTAAAGTGCAGATGTTGTGGAGTGTAATAAAAACCTAATTTTGAGATAACAGGCTCTAAAGTCTTGATACATCTATTCATGCACATGCAATTGCCAATTTGTGAATTAGCTTGGTTGCCATGGTTTCCAGTTGCATTTTTCAGCTAGAACATGGACAGTGGGACAAATGCCTGTTACAGCTGCTTGGTTTTACATTAAAGTGCTGCTAATAATGTGAACGGTAAAGAAAAGTAATATACAGCACAGAAACTGCCCTCACATCAGAGCTTTGATGGTGAGGCAAGCTTTTGAGTCGTCTATTCCTTTCCTTTTTCCATCGTTCACATTATTAGCAGCGCTTTAATGCAAATTTAGGGACAAAAACTAAACAAAAATCCCAAAAACTACATGAAAAATCCATGTTTTCACCTGCAGCGTCTCGCCTTGAAGCAAAGTTGTGGAGCTCGTATGTGATGATTAGAAAGGCCACATTAGAAGCTGTAGTTACCCGTACCATTCTGTGCCATTCTAATCCTGAAACATGGCTTTTGTTTTCGTTTCTCAGATGCACTGGACTTTCCCCTCGACTTCTCTCAAACACACAGTGATGTCGCGGCATAATTGTAACCGTGCAGTCGGGATAATTTGTCAAACTGTCCCAGCTGAGCGTCAGTCAGTCAGTCAGTCAGCCCTCGGTCGTCTCCGTGTCCTCGCCTCGGCTGGGCCCGCCCTCCGTCTCCATAGCGACGGCCCTCTGCTGTGCTTTGAGCGGGCACGATGCCACCATGTGCGACAGGCTCTGGCAGAAATGGCACTTCTTGGGCTGCGGCGGGAGCTGGCACTCTTTCGCGTGGTGACCAGGAGCGCCGCAGTTATAACACCTGGAAGCACAAAAGTATACAAGGGGTTTTTACTTTACTCAAGTAAGTGTTATGATCAGTGTTGGGGAGTAACTAAATACATGTATTTAAAATACGTATTCAGAATACTCATTTTGAGTAACTGTATTCAGGTACAAATACTCTCTCATTTGAGGGCATTTTGAATACAGTTACTTTTCAAATACCAAAGGAATACAGAGAGAGAGAGAGGAAGGAGAGAGAGAGAGGAAGGAGAGAGACAGAGAGAGGGGAGGGAGAGAGGAAGAGGAAGGAGAGAGAGAGAAAGGAGAGGAAGGAGAACGAGGAGGGAGGGAGAAAGAGACAGAGAGAGAGGAAGGAGAGAGACAGAGAGAGACAGAAGAGAGAGAGAGGGGAAGGAGAGAGGGAGAGGAAGGAGAGAGAAAAGAGAGAAGCGAGAGAGGAAGGAGAGTGAGGAGGGAGAGAGAGAGAAAGAGAGATAAAGAGAGACAGAGAGAGAGGGAGGGAGAGAGGAACGAGAGGGGGACAGAGAGAGAAAGAAGAGAGAAAGAAGACACAACAGTTGGTGTAAAAGTGTTGCTACATATTTTTAGTCATTCACCATATTTATACAAAAATATATTGCAAATCAAGGTGAAAATATTCCAAGTATTCAGAATACAGTACACTGATGGGGCAGAGTAACTGAATACGTTACAAAATACATTTTAAGACAAGTATTCAGTATTCTGTAACTGAATACATTTTCAAAGTATTCTCTCCAACACTGGTTATGATGAATACGTTTGACTATATTTTATACTAAATTTTACATTGCTAGATCATTCTTAGAGGCTCTATCAAGGTCCAATCTAAACTACAGAGATAAAAGATGAATTCACTTAAAAAGGTGCATTATGTAACTTTTTATATGGATTCAAAAAGACAACAACAACAGCAGCATGGGACCTTTGCTTTCCATCACAGCGGCTTCTATGATTGATCTCAGGATCAATTTTTTTTTATATTTTCTGGTAAGTTTCTGGTACAAACCCCTAAAAACAATTGATCCTGGAGCGTCATAGAGGCCACTGAAAAGTAAAGGGGCCATGCTGCACCCATACAGCACTTAAGTGAGTTACTAAGGTCAATTACACCAAGGTTCAAACTTTATATGCCAGGACCCTCAAAATTACAATGCAAACAATATGGGGCCCCGATCTAAAAAGATAAATAATAGTATTGACAATATAAAGCAAAAAACATTCAAAATCAGGTTTAGTTATAGGTATTTACATTGTTTGCTTTGTTTTGACAGGGTTTCTATAGGTAGCAGCAAGTCAAATTTAATGCTTTTTAATGCCATTTTAATGCCCAAATACTACATTTTTAATGCCACAAATCGGTGCGTATTCAATATTCATTTCCATTTTGACAGAACGGAGAACTTTTCAACAGAAGTAATGTATAATTTCTGCCAAAACTCCAGTCTAGACCAAATTGTTGCATTTTTGACAAACTTCTGCAGTAAAAGTAGTTGAACAAAGTCATTTTTTCCCAAGAAATTTTGATTTAATGCCAGTTTGAATTCTATTTAATGCTTTTTAATGACATTTAATGCCTTATTTTTGACACTGCGGAAACCCTGTTTGACCATAGAGTGTATATTAAAGAAGGAGGTACAATTGGCTCGTCCTCCATGAAGCCAGTTAGCATACGAGGGCGGGCTCTGGAATCCAGAAGCTCCTTGACTTTCCATTGAAACCCCTCTTTAACCCCTCTTCATTATTGGAAATAGTCTTGTTAATGTGACCCTCAAGTGCTTGTCTTACCACACGCTACACCGTCCATTTCTCTTTTAATATTTTCAACGGTATTTAAGATATCAACAAAAAATAACTGGCCAATCAGGTGCCTTCTTGCTCTGTATGGAATTTGGCACCATATGGAATTTGGCTCCAAAAATTCAATATGGCGGCGGTTCAAATGCGAGCATGAATTGGCCTCATTAGCCCGCACTGTAAGCTACAAACATTATTAATACACATTTTATGGTTTTGACCCCAAATTCTTTAGGAATTATATTAAATGCACTATATACATTTTTCTTTTTGTTATATCTTCAAATCATCTTGGGAACCCCAGCTCAGTTCTTACGACCCCCTGGAGGGTCCGGACACAATAATAGAGATTTATTTTTTTCACATAACAAGTTGCGTATTGCACCTGTAAGTATATTTTATGGTGAATACTTTTACTTCACTACATTTTAGAGAAGTATTCTTGGGGGTTTAGCAAGCTCTAGTCTAAACTACGGAGATAAAAGATTAATTCACTTTAAATTCGGCACGTCACATTTCACACACTCATTTTTCACTTTGTTTACACAATACAGTTTACCATGTATTGTACCAATACCAATGCTTTTCTCACTAAAGAAAATTATTCAAATAGTCATTTATTAGGCATTTGTAGTTTTTTTTTTCCCTCTTTTAAAATTGTGTCGTTCATATTTCTACCACATGAGGGCGCCATATGCCAGTGATTACACGTTAAGCCTCTGTTGGTGAGAAACAGCTGTGAAAAGCTGGACTCATCTCTCCTTTTGTGACTGACTGGAGCTTTATTTTGGGAGGTTCGAAGCTCAACAAACAAAAATGATGCTAAAACTACATAAAAAGTATTTAATGAGACCAAGATGAATGAAAAGGGACTAAAACATGTGAACTTCAGTGACACGGTTTGAAAGAGCCTTGTATTCTTTAAATTCACAACCAAAGGAACAGGTCTGTGCTTTCTTGATGCATGAGAAGCTCCATGAAGCACAGAATATCACATACAATCACAAAAATGGAAAGTGGACTAAATTAATTTCAGATTTAGGCGACTAAATTTACATGAATTGTCCGTTGAGGTTTTTAGGAGCATGTAAAGTGGAACTGAGTGCCCAGTGTCGAATGGCTATTGTTATGGCTGAATCCATAGCAGCTCGATAGCAAGTTACGCTAACAATTGTGCGCTAAGTGAAATCCCATTTGTGAATTCATGAGGAGGAGGAGAGTGTCCATTTTAACAGGCCGTGCACGATATTGATTTTATGGACGATGTGGTTTGACCTCTGCCTCCTCCCACTGCCAACGCTGAAGGAAATGGAGCTTTCTCTGAGCCATGAACGTCCGATATGTGCGTGTGAAACAAAGGGGGAAAGGGAAAGCATTAGAGCTGCACAATATATCGCAAAAATACCATATCACAATATTACGTGATGCAATATCTGTATCAAGGTAGAAGCCACTATATATCACAATATCATCATCAGTGAAAACCAGGTCAAAACATGAATCAGGACTAAACCAGCTCGAAAAAAGGACTTAGCCCGTGACACGGGTGTGTAACAATATTATTGCGATAATTGACTAAACCATTTCAGTGCATGTTCCATTTAATCACAAATCGTCAGTAATTCATTTTCAGCAAATACTGTCGAAACAAGACTTCAAAGTACATGAAATCAGGACCAAAACAAGGCTAAAATGAGCTGAAACTGAACTTTTGCACATTTATTCCATGAGTTAGTAAGAAAATAAAAATAAAAGTGTCCATCTAGGGCTGTGCAATTAATCGAAATCAGATTACGATGACTGCACCTCACGATTACAACAGTAGTGTAATTGAGACAAAACAATTAAGCGTGTCGCCGTTGACAATATATCTCCACGAGTAAATGTCATAGCCCCAACTCCTCTAGGCCTCCGGGAGGCGTGTAAAGTTGTGTTGAAAATTGCCAAGTTAGCATTTTGACTTTGCACTTTGACAGTGCACCACGATGATGTCATCACCAGCGACATGCAGAAGTGTGCAGGTGAGTACAGCACGTATCAAACAGCGTAGCTAGATTAAATCATCTTTGTAGCATTTATTATGGAAGTCAATCAAAGCTGGTGCGAGTAGAAACGAAACTACGATGGGCCCGAGATGAACTTATTACGCGGTGAGGCGGCGGGATCTGTCTTTGCTGCACACAGTGATGAGGCAACAGCGTACAG
>OMNZ01057554.1:16100-35938 GCA_900303255.1 Lesueurigobius sanzi | reverse complement strand
GTCTAAAACAGGTCTAAACCAGTTCTAAACCAGGACTAAACCAGGTCTAAACCAGGTCTAAAACCAGGACTAAACCAGGCCTACACCAGGTCTAAACCAGGACAAAACTGGGCCTAAACCAGGTCTAAACCAGGACTAAACCAGGACTAAACCAGGACTAAACCAGGACTAAACCAGGCCTAAACCAGGTCTAAACCAGGACTAAACCAGGACTAAACCAGGCCTAAACCAGGACTAAACCAGGACTAAACCAGGACTAAACCACGACTAAACCAGGACTAAACCAGGACTAAACCACAACTAAACTAGGACTAAACCACAAGTAAACCAGGTCTAAACCACAACTAAACCAGGTCTAAACCACAACTAAACCAGGACTAAACCAGGTCAAAACCACAACTAAACCAGGACTAAACCCTGACTAAACCAGGACTAAACCAGGACTAAACCAGGACTAAACCAGGTCTAAACCAGGACTAAACCAGGACTAAACCAGGACTAAACCAGGACTAAACCAGGACTAAACTAGGACTAAACCAGGACTAAACCAAGTCTAAATCAGGTCTAAACCAGGACTAAACCACAACTGAACCAGGACTAAACCACAACTAAACAGGACTAAACCACAACTAAACCAGGACTAAACCACAACTAAACCAGGACTAAACCACAACTAAACCAGGACTAAACCACAACTAAACCAGGACTAAACCACAACTAAACCAGGACTAAACCACAACTAAACCAGGACTAAACCACAACTAAACCAGGACTAAACCAGGACTAAACCACAACTAAACCAGGACTAAACCATGACTAAACCAGGTCTAAACCACAACTAAACCACGACTAAACCAGGACTAAACCAGGACTAAACCAGGACTAAACCAGGACTAAACCAGGACTAAACCAGGACTATACTAGTTCTAAACCACAACTAAACTGGAACTAAACCAGGTCTAAACTGGGACTAACCAGTTCGTCACAGAGTGGTCACTGGGTTAAAAGTGAAAGTATTTTATTTTCAATTTAAACATGTAGTGGAGTAGAAAGGACAGATACCGGCTCTAAAATATAATGAAATAAAAGTATTCATTATAAAAGGTACTTAAGTAAAGCAAAAGTACCTATAGTTTGTACTTTAACTTTCCACTTTCCACCACTGATGATGGTGATGTTGACTTTTAAGGTCATTTCTCAAAGGGCTGTGGTCCATCACTTCATCAATGCCTGAAATGTCTTTGTGTCTAGAAATAAAACCACATTTATTATCATGTCTATTACATTTACATAATACAACTGTGACTGCAATATTTACATTTTAAAGGCCACGTAGACATTATTTAATCTATAGTGTGTGTTGCAATGAACGTAATATTTTGTTGCGTTGTGTTTTGACGCCACATTAACGAAGCAGGTTTGACGATGATTCAGTGGAAACTTCCTCAGAGTCTTCTAAACTTAGGCCATCGTCTGAAGAGTCGGCTTCACAGACGTCACTCTCCTCCAGGTGCACAGACATGGAGTGCATTTACTACTATTATTACTTTATTACTTACTACGTCCTCCTCATGTTTGCAATGAACTAATACAGATCATTGGCACAGATCTGCATGTGCAAGTTAGATGGAAATCACTTACACTTCCTGGTTATTCACAACAATCAATGGCACGAGAGCGAGACTAAAATCATAATTTATCATCTGCGTTTTGAGCATGGAGTTTGGTGTGGAATAGGTTGTGGTCACATGACATCACGTTTGAGGTGGAGGGCAGCTGGAAATTATATTCCGGCAACTATGGTGTTGAAATAAACTAAAATGGCCAAGATCGTCAAAATAAAAGCCCATTTCTACTGGCCAACATCACACATATGTTTTTGAATATTGTCACCACTTTTGGACACCTTTTATGAGAAAATAATTAGACCTCAGTTCATATTTGCTGACAGAGAAAGACATTGAACTCAGTGACAGTTGTTGTTTCATGTGGATTGGCCCAGGAAGATACCAGTGATAAACGAAGACTAGACATCTGCACACTGCAAAAAGTCATGTCTTAAGTTAGGTAATCTAGAAATTAGCTACATTTTCTTGGAATAAATAGATTTGCCCTTGGTTTGAGAAACTAATTTCAAGAATTTCAAGGGCAGGTTTTTAGGAAAAACACCAATAACAATCTTATTTCAAGTTTTTTTTGGTCTAATTTTGAGTGTGTCAAGACCTTTTTTTCTTAATTTTAGTGTTAAAAACTGCCCCATGGACAAGTATCTTGAAATTAGTTTCTCAAACCAAGGACAAATGTACTTATTTCAAGAAAATTTGACTAATTTCTGACTTTTTGCAGTGTGCAGATTTCTAGTCTTCGTTTATCACTGATATCTCTAAATCCTGGGCGAATCCACATGAAACAACAGTCACAGAGTTCAATGTCTTCTCTGTCAGCACATATGAACTGAGATCTAATTATTTTCTCATAAAGGTGTCCAAAAGTGGTGACAACATTCAAAAACATGTGTGTGATGTTGGCCAGTAGAAACAGACTTTCAGCCATAAGAATAACATGGCAGGGCTGTGAATCCAATCACTATCAAATAATCAGTCTGTTGACAAAGCTCCTGGGATAAGGAGCGAGATGTTCAGTTTCTTCCAGCACAAAGTACAGCTGATGAAATAGAAAGCCTCTGACTATCAAATAATGATCAAGTATAACATTTGATTTCTTTATCTTAATCTATTCTTATTCAATTTTTATGCATGCCTAATACTTTTTCTCCCCATAGTTTATTATTTATCATTATTACAAGTTTATGTTTCATGTTGCATGAGAACACCAAAGAAAATTCCTGTCTGAAACCTTCATTGACAATAAATTCTATTCTGATTCTTCGTGTGATTCTGATTTGTCAATTTTCTTTTCAAAAATGTCTATCAAAAACGGTTTCTCTTCAATAGAGTTGTTTCGACACCTGCCCTCCACCTGAAATAGAACTCTATAACATGAACGCAACCTATTGGCGTTTGTTTGCCGACAATTACCTTGTTGCTTAAAACACTGCGCCAAGTTTTTCTTTCAAATGTTGAACCATTTCCCCTGTAGTTCTCCCAGGGCAGCAGTCAGCGGTGCCCGACTCCAGCAGCAGCAGCGATGACGAATCTGACCCGAGCCCAGGGACTGCGGTGCGGAGGCGTCGCGTCAGAAGAAACACACCCAATGTTACGACCGAACCCGAGTGGGACGAGACGATTGAGCCTGCTCCACGTGGGAGAGATGAGGCGGGCAGGGAGGCTGGCCCATGTGCAGGAGAGGCCAGACCCATGCAAGGCAGCAGTGGACTCACATGCGCCCTGATTACCCTCGCCGTATTTATCATCATGGTCATTGGACACCTCTATGGTAAAGCATTGTCGACATTTCATTTAGTTGCAGTGTTTTCCTTTTTTTTCCTTGTTCTATTATCTAATATTCTTGCTTTCAATGACAGAAAATAGCCAAATTCGAGAAAATCAAAAATATTCGGATAGATTTCAACTGTTTTGCATGGACAGATTGGAAGATCTGGGATATGATGTCAGAGAAAAGGTCGGTAATAACAAATCATGTTATTTAATTTGATTTCATGAAATATTGCATGATTTTTTCACACTATTAACTTCTAAACTGCAGATCTTAAATGATTTGGAGGTTCAAGAAGCTATTTCAGCGCTTTCAGAAGTAATAAACAAGATGACTAAAGAGAAGGAAGACCTCGGCATCAGACATGAACAGATAGAAGTAAGTTAAAACACAACTTCACTCATCAGAACATAAACTTTTAAACTGACTTATTTCTCTCTCTGCACCCAGGCTCAGAGGGACGAGCTTGAATTGCTGCTGAAGAGAAAAACCGAGGAGAAGAGCCAGATTGAGTCCCAGCAACAGAGGCTGCGGATGGAGAACTACCGGCTCAGGCACTCGCTGGAGAAGGAGGAAAAGTCCATGACCGTTTTACAGGAGGAGCTGAGGACCCTGCACTCGAAGATCAACAACCTGGAGGCAGTGAGCGCCCGAGCAGACATACTTCTGTCTGAAAACCAAAGACTGAAGGCTGCGCTGGAGGAGCAGAAAGCGGGGATGCGTGGGAAAAGGGAGGGTCTGATCGTCGAAGCGCAGACGCTGAGGGAGAAACTGGACAATGAAAGAAAGGTGGCTGATGAGCTGAGAGGAGAAATTGACAAACTCCGACAACAGATCTCCGGTGCTGAAAAGACAAACGAGCTGCATTCTCGTCTGATGGAGCTGGAGAAGAGGCTGAGCTTTGAGCAGCAGCGCTCGGACCTGTGGGAGCGTCTGTACCTGGAAACTAAAGAGGAGAGAGCTAAAGGAGACTTTGAGCCCAAACCGAGGAAGCCCAAAACAAAGCAGGGCATGGCAGGGAAAGTGAAAGAAACCTTTGACGCGGTGAAGAACTCCACTAAGGAGTTTGTTCATCACCACAAAGAGCAGATCAAGAAGGCAAAGGAGTCTGTGAAGGAGAACCTCAGGAAGTTTTCTGATACCGTCAAATCCACCTTTAAAGACTTTAAAGATTCAGCATCCACTATCTTCAACAAGGCACGGGGCTTTTACAAAAGCGGCAAGAATGCGCAAGGGACCGGGCGGCACAGATCTGGAAGGCCAACTCCTGACCGTCCATTCAAATGTGACTCGCGCCAGAGCAACCGCTGCTCTAGGAAGTCTGCAGATGGTGTAAACAAGGACTCGCCGCAAAATGACCACAGGTTCAAGCCAAAAAGTTGCTCCGGGGTGCTCGACTGTGCATATCAAGAGTCAATGAGTCTGTTTAATAAAGCCGCCGACCCGATCCGAGCAGACGAGTTCCACCAGCTGCTGCAGAGCTACCTACAGCAAGAGGTGGATCACTTCCCCCACTGGGAAGAGCTGGAGACATTTCTAAATAATTTCTTTCACAATGGTCTGTTTATTCATGACCAAATGCTGTTCACCGACTTTGTGAGTGATGTTGAGGACTATCTCTCCGACATTTACAAACACCACGGTCTGAATGAAGACTTCTTTGACGATCTTGATGGTTATATCTACAAGCATTTCTTTGGCGAGACAAACTCCAAAGCCTTTCGGCCAAGGTAGGATTCACCATATTTCACTGTAGATTTTCCTTATGCCTTTTTGTAAACATATTCTTACTTCTCATGCAGTGGACCATTTGAGAGGCCGGAGTCAAAAGAGCATGTGAGAGAAAAACATCGCCGCAAGCAGCACAAATCAAGACGTAGCTCTGAGCGCAAATGGAGCCGGTCGGACCAAAGCAAAGACCGACACATGGCAGATGTTAAAATAGAACTGGGACCAATGCCTTTCGACCCTAAATACTAATACATGCTCAGCCCCAATAGATGTTTAGTCAGACAATTTGCTTTTCAGTTTGACACCTTTTTGCACAAATACTGTACCTGTCAGTTTCTGGGTTTAGTTTCCTATGTGTTGATTTCAAGACCAGTTTTTTTGGTGTGTGGTTCAAATGTAAATGTTTTTATGAACGTTTAAATGCTTTAATGGAGCTAACTTCCACCTGATGTGTACAGGATCCTCTGAAATATTGTTCCACTACAGCTGCAGTTATTTTTATCAAGTTGTACAGTTTTAAAGATGACAGTTTTATGAGGGGGTCGGCCTAGAGCAGTTATTATTCAACCACTGCATAATTTGACATTTTATATTTTATTTTTTACAATAATTTAAGTGCTTCAAAACAAAAATAGGCTTTGCCGTTGTTCACAAATTACAGACATGTTATGGAGTATTTCCTTATTCAATACATTCTTCATGTTAAAACTACTGTATGTCAGTGCCTTTCATAAATAAAAATTCTTCCTCCGACTCTTCCTTCAGGAACATGAGTGTGGAATATTTCGGCAGTCCTCACAAAGTTATTACTTTGCACAAAGGCAGATACATTCTACAAAAAAGAACATTGGAGCTTTTAGTCACTCGCAAAATTGTACTTGTCATGTATTGGGCTGGGTACTGTTGCACGACACCAGTACTTAAACGGTACTTAGTTTACGATACCGGTACCTGAACAATACTTTTTTCACGATACCTATACCAAATTATTGGTCATCTAGAACCATAAAACAGAACAAGAAGGGTAGTTTATTACATAAAAGACTATTTCTTTAAATTTAACAATTTATTTGAGCTGAAACAACCAATTAACTTTTTTTAGTGCCACCTGGAATCAAAACTTGCAATCCAAAGGAAAAAAAAAATTTTGGTGCCAGTTTTTGGTACCTTTTATTTTATCAATACGAAGAGCAGGGCCAGCCCAGTATAACAAGCAGACAATGCAGTTGCTTAGGGCCCAATAATGCATTCATTTGTACTACAGGTGCTGTGTGCCTCATTGATTTCCCTCAAATGTCTCCTCAAAATTACTAGTACACTGCAAAAGAATTATAGAAATACATTTTAGTAAAATGTGTATATTTGCCTTTGATTTGAGTAATTTCAAGAATTCTGCCAATGTGGTTGTTTATACACTTCAATTAAACATTTGTACTGAAAGTAAATTAAGATCGTCAATATGGTAAGCTTTTTACTCTTAAATTAGATAAAAACAGAATTCCTGAACTTAATTGCTCAAATCAGGGGAAAATTTAGTAACTTCAAGGAAATTTTACTCATTTCTAGATTTCTTTTTGCAGAGTAGCCTACTTTCTTTTACAAACATATTCAGGTTGAAGGGTGGGGGACTTTACTCTGTTGGGTTCATTGCAATATTTTTTTATTTGAAATTAATTTAAAGTTGCGAGGGCCCCATGACATAAGTCTGCTTAGGGCCCTGACCAACAGTACCTAAAAACATTCTTCGATACCATACTTGTGTGTTGTTTAACGGTACCCAGCCCTAGTCACGTACCACTTACCTTTTCCAAAACATCAAACATGACCAGGTGACTGGGCAGCGAGGACTTGTATGGAAAAGCGGTCTTTAGCCACTGAAGGGGGCTGTCATAAAACATGGCAGACTCATCCACGTAACCCTCCCCAAGATCCGGGGGGCATTCCAGAAATCTCATGCTTATTGGGCAATGGAGGTGACTGGCAAGGCACAATCAACAGCAAACTCTTAAACTGAAGATAATGTAAATAAAATGGAATTGTATTTTGGCGCGGTACCTGTAGTATGGAGTTGAGTGGCAGGGCATCAGGAAGAGCACGTTTGGTTGTAAACTGGAGTTGCCGCTAACATCACAAAGACTCCGCAAGTGCCCCATGACATCTAGAGTGCCTCTCTGATGGATCAAACCAGTGTACAGCGCTGGTATTAAGTTAGACACTACCAAGATGGCCGTGGTTGTGCGTCGCCATGTTTTTAAACTAGCCAGAGAAATACCTGTGAAAGAAATAAGACGTTTTTGTGCTGTACAATTCCGATACCTAATGTTTTGATTTTTGTATTCAGAGCTTACCACAAAAGACCATACAAAATGGCAGCACAGGGTAGATGAACCTGAACTCTTTGTGAGGTAGGAGGCTATAACAAATATGAATGGAATTTAGCTCATAAACGAAATATACAAGTTTTATTATAATGTTATTTCCTTTGTTGGCAAAGATTGTTCAGTCTTCATCTGTACTCTGTGGTTGAAGTGAAGGACGTTTCGTTCTTAGTCCAAAGTTCGTCATCAGCTTAATAACAACTTGAGCACGCTCGTGGGTCTCTTAAGAGGAAACCAGAAGGAGGAGTTAACCTCTAAGTCCCTCCTCTCTTGGTGCTAAAGGTAGGAAAACATCTTAGCCTATTCATACTTAATATGGCTTGTTACCTCTGTGGAAGATCAAGCTCAAGTCTTTATTACGCTGATGACGATCGAAAACGTCCTACACTTTAACTACAGCGTACAGATGAAGACTGAAGAATCTGGACAACTCCTGTACGACTGAGAACCTACACAGAAAGTTATTTCCTTTGGTTGAGCATTCATACACAATGATATGTCATTAACAGCTTATAACTCATGAGATTAAGAGTTAGCAACACTAAACAAGTGTGTCTGGCTTTAAAGTCATGACAAATTTTGTAAGTTTGACAGATAATATCATTGGAAAGTATTCATCTTTATTTTATGTCAGTGAAGTGGCAATTTAAGGACGGAGGGGGAAACGTTACTATTATTATTACGTTTATAAGTCAGGAAGTTCCATAGGATTCTGACCATCAGGTGCCATCAACCTGCCCAGATACTACAGGTGGAAATTTGCAGCTTTGCTATAACCTGGTACAATGCAGCTTTCCTTTGTGGTCAATAAAATTGTACACTGTCCCTGTATAAAAGGCCTAATTTTTTCCCCTCCAACCCAGTTCTGTCATAAGTCCCGCCCCTGCGCATTCTCATTGGACGACACTCCTAGTGGGGCTTTTTTGGTTGGCTCCATTAAGGTTTTATTTTAATTTTAATTATGGTTAGGGCGAGTTTAAAGTTTAGGGTTAAGGTTAGGGACAGGGTTAAGGTTAGGGCAATGCAGGGGGCGTGGTCATGGCAGAACTGGGATGGAGAAAAAAAAGATGCTATAAAAAGACATACCATACAATACCCATTCCTCACTGGTATAACATGGTTGGCAAGGTAACAGTTATGAATTGTTTACCTCTACGTGTGTCACTTCCTGTGCCCAGCGAAAAAAATAAACATTGCCATAAATGTCAAACCAGGGAAAACTGGGTAAAAAATGTCAAAATCTTAAGTATAATTGTGTTGAATATGTTGAAAATGTTGTCTAATGTGTCATGCATTTAAAATCATAGCCTGAGGTCAAAACATGTGGCTCACCTGTAAACACTTAACGTCCAGACAATGGCAAACAGCAGCATCTTGTAGCGTCTGAAGCCCAGTGCACAGCCGTGAAGAAACAAAGGAAGATGGGGCCCAATCACGGCAGGAAAGCCCTGAGTGAAGTACCAGTGCCAGGGATGGGAGCCATAGAAGTCCGCTACCCCATGGAAGATGTTCAGCTTCATAAAATTAAACTGCACAAATGTCCACTGTGGAAGACACACAACATGACAATTGATAAGTTACTATTTACTGAATGTTTTGCTCAAAACTTGCATTGAAAGTGACCAGACACTGTAATTTTACTTGCAGAAAAAAGGTCATGCATACGGTTCTATAGCTTTGTGTGCAAAAATAAGAAACAGCATTTGTTCATGCTTTACCTTGCCGTAGAATATACAGTCAATTATTGTAGAGATGACAATGGCCAGGATCCTAGACAGGCAAAGTCTTCAATACAATGGAAAATATAATAATTTGCATATATAAAATGCAAATCCAGAATACTGACCCTATGGGAGCATAGTAGTGGGTGACGAGTTTCAGTTTGTTGTCCTCTTGCCAAAAATGGTAAATTATCAAAGGAAACCAGACTATTACAGCAGTTGGACGCACAAGTACAGCCAAGGCAACCAAGGTCAGATATTTGCAGCTGAGGTAATAATAGAAAATAACACAAAGTAAAATAGGTAAATAATTATAGAATGTCGACTTCTGCTGAGTGTAAAAGTATAGACATGGTGAGACCTGCTTTGAGATTTGGATCCTGGCAGAGGAAAGTAACACAGGGCTAAAAGACAGAGTGTCATCTCCATGCTGTTGGTTAATGTCCTTGTGCAGCAGTACCAAGTAAACCAGGAAGATAGGTGGCAGAGAAACTGAAGAGATCGACAGATACATTGTGAAAATTGTGGGGGGGGGGAATAATAATGTAATTTTCTATAAAATAAAATATTACCATCCATTTTGCTGTATCACTATTTTCCAAATTTCCCATAAGATGGAAAAATTTGACATCCACAAATGCTGTCAGAAGGGTCTGAAGGACCCGTGGGAGCCATATCTGGAAATCAAAGATGATGATGGGAAAACAGAACAGTACTACTATTAAATGCAGAAATTAAGTGTATACTTACAAGTAAATGGACGGAGTCAAAGTTCATATAATACAGTATTTTGTAAATAATAGCAAACAGGACAGGGTAGGAATACCCTCTAATTCCTTCTTTCCATTCCCAGGTCAAATACCCATATGTATGGCAATTAAGGAAACAATAGGACATGTAGACTTTACCACTAATCTGCAGCAATAATTTATTTGATTAACTTTGTACTAAATGTAGCAGGTAATTATAATTGTTACAGAAAATTGAGAGGATATTTGAAGACCATATGATGAGAAATTTCCAGAGACTGCCAGTACTCATCAGGGACAAAGTTGGTCTGAACCAGGAAGCAGTTGACAAGTCTGAAAACCACAACAAGGAACGCCAACCATCTTCCCAGCACACCTAAACAAACAATAACAAAACAATGACTGCTCTTTGGTCTAACTTACATTACGCTTTTACAGAAAATGTCTGACTGAGCCCAAACCACTTACCACAGTCAAGAGGACACGGATCATCTCTGGAATAAAGTTGGGATTTTCGTTTTCTTAGCTTCACATCTTCGGCTTTGTTCCCAAACTTTAATCGTGATCTGATGTTCTCCATCGGAAAATATCACCTCTGAGCGCCTCAGCACATGTGATGGCCACATAGTAGTAGTAGTACTACACCTGTCAGGAAAAGATGGTGAATCAGTCTCACAAGGAAATCAATCAATGCATTCACAATCTCCGGAACTATGACTCGCAACAGAAAAACATTTCGATTCAAAGACTATGACATCTTACTTGTTCACTTCTATTCGTCTTTCAGGAGCATTTTTGTTATAAACTAAAACATAAACGCAAACAGCGCGTCAAGGCAACTTGAATGACCACCAAGTAAAGTTTTTCACTGACTCACTTCCGGTGTCCCCCAACCAAAATAAAAGCTGCTTTCGATGGCCTTACTTTTTAATGACACAATTTCAAATTTATTTCTAACTATGCATTTATATGATTTAGATTACATATTATAAACATATAAGACAATTAGTTTAGGGTTAAACACAAGCTTTGGGGCAAACAAACAAACGAAAGAACGAATGAACAAACAAATTAATTAATATTTAAATAAATAGTATTCAAATAAGTTGATATATATATATAGAAAACATAGGCTGATAGGGGCAAAAATTGATAAAACGCGTAATAATACATTACACCGACAGATGGCGATGTAAAGCCAGCAAGTGTACATTTATTTCACAGAAAAAGATCAACTTCCGGTTGCGGTCTTCTGGGTCAAGTAGAAAACCAAATGCTTCATGTTCTGTGATCCTCTCCTTCGGACTTTGGGTTACAGAGGCTTGGAATCAACCTTTACCTGGGTAAGACTTCTAGAAACGTAGCTCTCCAAAAAGTGAAACTGATTGAAATCAAAGATGAATAAGGCGTGCAGGCAGCGGTCGTGCTTTATGCTGCTGTCAAGTGAGTTTAGCAAGTGCATAAATATATCCCAGAAAGTCTTTCAAAATAAACCTACCTTTTGTTTACTTCTAAATTAATCAGTGTTATGATTGTGCATTATTATATTTATTTTAATTTTAAATAGTTTAGTTGCCATTGTGTCGGTAACCTTTAAGCTTAAAGGTCTTACAGCTTATTTACAGCTGTGGCCAGTTATGAAATTTCGATTTTTTTTTTTGGCCATCAAATAATAATGATACTAAAAAAAGTTCACAAGTTGACACAAACTGTTTGCTTGCAATTAGTGTGTGTATAAAAGGTCTGTGAATTTCTGGGCTCCTGACAGACCCTTGCATTTACCATCCAGAGCTGCACTGACATTTCTGGTTTCTGAGTCATGGAAAAAGCAAAAGAATTGTCACAGGATCTGCGAAAAAAGGTGACTGAGCTGCATAAAACAAGAAAAAGATATAACATGATATCCAAGGTACTGGGGATGCAAAAAAACAGTGTTCAAACTCTGATTAAGAAGTCAAACCATGATCCCAAAACACATCAGGTAGACCAACAAAAATTTCAGCAACAACTTCCAGAAAAATTGTGCGTGATGCAGAGAAAAACCCTCAAATAACTTCAGCTGAAATTTAGGACTCTCTCAAAAAAGTGGTGTAGCTGTTTCAAGATGCACAATAAGGAGGCACTTTAACAAAAATGGGCTGCAGGGTCGAGCTGCAAGAAGAAAGCCATTACTACACAAATGCTAAAAACTATAGTGTCACTCAGCAAACATCTTTTTGTGGCTGAAGCGAAACAAGCACATGATTGATATTGATGATTTTTACCATTATGTTTAATATTTCTTGTTTTTCCCGACAGGAATAAGCTTGAGCTCCCTTTGAAGAAGGTATGATTCGACACAGAATAAGAATTCCTATCACTCAGTTGGCTTTTGCTATGCTGCTTGGAGTTGCAGGTGGCGTTTATATTTACAGGCCTTTTTTTGAGCCATCACAAACCACTACTCCAACAACTGCTACGAATCAGCGAAACCCTGAAGTGCCAAAGAAACAAGATGAAAAGGAATAATAAATAAAGACTACGCTTGTTCAGAAAAGGACAAATCTAACTGTCATGTTGAGAAGAAAGACTATTCTGTCATCTACTGTGTAAATTACTGATGGTCACAATAAATGTTGTTCTGTTCATGTTTGAGAAGCCACACAAATAATGTTTGGAGCATTTATGTTTTGATCATGTTCAGAGTTTATTATTGTTATTTAAGATACATCTCATTGATAAATTAAGGCTAAGAGTCAAATGAAACATTGATATTTTGATATAAATAAAGTCTGTTTAATGGAAATATCTAGAGCCCAGAAGCTTGACCCCTTTAATGTTTCAGTTCAGTGGGACTGCTGCCAGGACAGAACCCATGTTTCCCATAGGCAGTGGTGGGAGAAGTACTCAGTATTCTTACTTAAAAGTGCAGATACAGGAGCAAGAATTTAATAAAAAGTATCAGATTCAATTTCTACTTGAGTAAAAGTATAAAAGTGTCCACTGTAAAATGTACTTTATAAGGCAATGGTAAAAGTATATTTAAGAGTTTAATGTGGCATAGTAAACCAGGACTAAATCTGGACTAAAACAGGGCTAAAACAGGTCTAAATCAGGTCTAAAGTGGCACTCAACCGGATCATCACAGAGAGGTCTCTTTGAAAATAAAATACTTTTACTATTAACCCAATTTTAAAATGTAGTGGAGTAAAAGTACAGACACAGGCTCTAAAGTGTAGTGAAGTAAAAGTAAAAAGTATTTATCACAAAATGTACTTAAGTAAAGTAAAAGTACCTATCATTTGTACTTTTTACTTCGTTACCACCACTGCCCACACGGTTTAACATTATTCACCAAAACAGCTCTGTGGTTCATGTCTCAAACCAGATCATTTTCAGGTTATAATTATTACTGTATTGAATCGCCTTTAGACTGAAATGTGTTGGATGAGTTTTTGTCTTAGGGCAAAAGTGGCAGCGTTTAGTTCACCCTCTCTCCAAACCAAAGGGTTGATGGTTTATGTCTGGTGCACTGCGTACTCTGACGTGTCCTTGGGCAAAACACATCCATCTTCTGGGGCTGTAGAAGCAGCCAGCCACGCCTCCGTCGGTCTGCCCCAGGACAGCCGTGGCTAAATGAGGAGCTAGCCACAACCACTGTACCCAGTATGAATAACTGAAGCATAATATAATGATAATAACATTTTTTTTTAAATTACCAGACTTACTATATTTTGGTTCTCAGAGGTCCAGCTAACACCATGCTAAAAGATATCCGCTCCGAGGGGAGGAGCTGCTTGCACCAGGAAAGTGCAGGTGGTGTTCAGTGTAAGTGCGGTCGCTCTTGTGTCACTGATGGCCCCGAGGAAAAAGTAGACTTCATCAATCGTCCATCCCGCTGAAATACGACTAAATAAGCCGCAAATTGCATTAGTGATTAAAACATTGTGTCGAGAGGACTAGCGTCGCTGCGGGGCTGGTGAGTACTTTACTTTTCAGTGCACAAACTTTTCAGGAAATGTAGTCGATGTGTTGCAACTGTTCGAGCTCATTGAAGATGCAATCTGTAGTCCTATGTTTATCTAACGCCAGCTCCAGTAGTTCAGTGGACCCAACATCAGCGTATATGTTTTATCCACAGCTTTCAACATTTGCTCAATAGACAACACTTACACAATGCTGCACTTCACTGTGAAGCAACTCTTGCCAAATGGAACTTGTGGCACAATAAAGTAGCCCTTTCTTTATGGATGGCAGTGTGGGCAAAGTAAAAGAAAAATCTTGGAGGTCACTTGATCTTTAGTTACAACCACATGAGGAACTGCTGAGGGTCATTACATTTCTGTTTGTTTCAGTTAATTGATTTTAAGTGTTTGTTTCCCAGCTTCAGAGAGTGGCTTTTATTTGTCTTTTACTTTGTGCCAGGCCCTGGGCATGACTACAGATAAGACTTCATGAGGGCAAACTATTGGAAGCAGCCAGATAAACTCTCCAGATATATGGGCTGGAGTGTTTGTGTCTGGCTATTTCTGGTCATCATTGAAGTCCTCCATCTTTTTCATCTTGTGCAGAGCTAAGGTGATGTGTGGTTTTAGTAATCCGGATTTTCCAGAGGAACTCACTTGGCAGCTTGCCCAGGGTGGGTCTTCCCTCTGAACAAATGAGGGCTGCATTTTATTTGTGCCACCAAAATATAGCAATAGTCCAGATATGGTACTAGATTGCTGCTTTAGTCACATGATGACTGTGCCACAGACACCCTGCAATCCTCTATAAACCAGGCCCAAGCCTGACTTGAAAGGAAATATTGAACTATTTACATTGATTTATTGATTATAATTTGGTCTGGCCTCAAGAATATTGCTATAGATACAAGATGAAATAAAGAATGCAAAATAAATAAATAAGGAATATTGCTTTTCTTAATGCTGATCACATAAAATAATACTTTTGTGGTGTTCGGTTTGTGGCTGTTATAAAACACAACAGCAATATTTCTTCTCACAATAATTGCAAAAATAGACATTGTGAAATCACTTGCACCATAGCAAACTGCCTAGTGCAGAACATTTATTGCTAGCTTCATGTACAATTACCGAAATCCAACATTTACACTATATGTGATGCAACATTCACCTCTGAAAAGACATGGTTCTTATGCAATTATAACAATGTAGTTACAGCTCATTTGACTAACTGAATGACAGTTTGACTGTGTTTGGCCGCTCAGACCGTGTCTAAAAGAAGACTACTGACCTTAGATGCCTCAATCATTGCACAGGGCTCTATTTGTTGTCGCTTTAAAGAATGTGGGAAACCTGAGACTGTAGATAAACAGTTTAACATTTAACAATATTAATTTATTCATTCGTAAATTAATTTAAATTATTAAATTAAGACAATTAAAACATGCAACATATTTTTCTCAGAAACATCTCAAAAAGCATAATTTTTGGAAGACAAAAGGACATTTTTGTACAGGGAATGACAGGAATATACAGGGTGAAAGATGGTGAAGAGCGAGGAGAGACATTCAGCAAACTGCCAAAGCCAGGACTCATTCTCTGCCATATGTGCAGCAGCCTTTACTACTAGATTATCAGGACAGGACACAGGACATAATTGTATACGAATAATCTTTCTGTGCCATCACAGTTGCTTCCTCCTTGAGCTGATAAAACAAGGACACATGTCTACAAGTGACACTTCTAATTTGTCTCAAAACTCAGTTAATTATGCATATTAATGCGTATTGTGCTATTCTCAATATGAGCGATATCAGCAAACCGCATCATCAGCATGTGTGGTTTGACTCCATAACATCTTGCTGCGACATATACACTATGTTTGTGAAGTTTCACACTAACAGCAACAACAACAGCAGCCTAAGGCTGTTTTGACACCCGTATCAAAATGGATTGAACAAACTACATGCAAACCCCACAGAAAGAAATGACCTGGTCCAGATCTAACTCAGGACATTCTCACTGTGAGGGGAAAGCGCTAACCTCTGTGCTACCATGACTCCATTGCTTTACATTGCAGTGTTAATAGTTTTCAAATAAAGTCACAAATGTTACATCACTTCCAACCAGCGCCGGCTCCACACCATTTTGGATGAGGGCGCATCAGAATTACAACGGGGTGCAAATAGACGTCCTTATAATTAAATTACGTGCAAACGTTTTGGAATGAGGTTGCACCTTTTTGCACCCCTGCAGAACCGGGCCTGCTTCCAATTTACGCAGCACAAAAAAAAGAAATGCAGTAAATACTAGGGATACAATAATTCTCTTTAGTCAATATTTATTACAATATTATGGTCAGAATTTTGATTTGATTCAATACATTTAATGAGCTGAACAAGTCCTCAAACTTTGGTCTGGTTGCTCGACATGACATGTTTTACTACTACTTTGCTACTATGCGACTCCCAGACAAATCAAGCAGGGGCGGTGCTGTGTGTCATGCTTCTCAGTGAGAATCTGAAAATCGGTAAATAGCGGATATCTACAATATTTCATCAATTCATATTGCACATATTGTGTATTGAATTGAAGAGGGTGTATTGAACGAGTTAGTATAATATTGAGGATTATTGCATCCCTAGAAAATACCATGGCAATTTATTGTTCAGCCTTGAAAGACTGTGAGGGAAATGGTCAATAAATGGGACTGAGAAGTTATTTTTTATTTGATTCAATGTAACAAAGCGCACAACAAAATGGAGTGAATCATATGATCAAGTGGCGGTAATAGGATTACAAGTTTACTGAACATGAACTCAAAGGAATGAGCATAATAAAATAAAAGGAGAAAATGGTGTTACACTAATAAGCAAAATGTAATGCTTTACTATGCAAGTCATTCTTCCATATTTGGCTCGGTCTGTATGAGCAGCTGCTGCCGTTGTGCATTTCTCATGGTTCTTGATTTTTTTCATGGACGTTAAGCTCAGATGAAAGGTTCAAAGGGGACTGCAGGGAAAGAATGCCCAGACTTAACTGAAGGCTTTAGACACAGTGTCATGTGATACCTTTGTGCTTTGATTTGGACCATTTTGACCATTAATCAAACTCTAGGTCAGTGGTTCTCAACTGGTGAAGCTTCGGAACACACCTTCAAACTATCATGACAAGTCGCGACCCCAAAAATATTTTACAGTTCGGTCATTTCTTGGTGCATTTAATATCAAAATGCAGTATTTCTTTGCAGAGTTTAGTTGATTACTAATTGTCCTTTCATTTTTTTTTTAAATACTTAATTGGTTTACACAAAGGCTCTCGACCTATTTAAAATGGTCCTGCGACCCTCTTTTGGGTGGTCCGTGCCCCCTGGTGGTCCGTGGCAGTACTGCTGGTGGTCTGTGACTTGCTATCCTATTTAACTACTAAAAATACACTAGGGCTGCTGCATATTGAATATTAATACATTTCAAGTGGATATATCTCTTTTAATGATTCTACTTTTGTTATTTTAAACATTTGAGAACACAAAGCATTGTAAAATAAAGTATATAGCCCTCTTTTATACAAAAAAATAGGCCTATATGGCACACACGCAGACACTGTGGGCTGCAGACTACTGCTTAGTCTGAATGGTGGTCCCTGGGGCAGAACCAGTTGAAAACCCCTGGTCTATATGGGTGGGAACCTCTGGAACCTTTGTGTGACAGTGTTTGGTCCAAGTTCTTAAAACGGTTGTGCTGCCCTCTACTGTCCTGACTGTTTTATAGACCATTACTGGCCTATATTTACTGTGAAAGCAGTGGAGCATTGCAGCACCATTAATATTTATGATGTTAATTAATATGCATGACGTCATCAAAAGTATCAATATTAGCATAACAAGTATCAATAGAATATCATGCCACGAAATATCGCGATATATCGGAAAATCGATACATTGTCACCCCCCTACTGGCCAAAGATATCGGAGGTCAGTTCTTGGTAAAGACACTGGCGGGAAAGTGTATTCGTTTACATACAGCGCTCTAAGATATTGTTTTCTAATAACTATCTGCTTCTATTGCTTGAATGCCACTGCTCTTGCTATTCTAAAAACTCAATTATATCTATTAGTTTTGCTGTAAATGTGCTTCTATCCACTCAGCCTCTGGAGCTACTTTACTGAATCAGAAAGATTGTTGTCATGTCATATAATATAAATCATATCAATAAATTACTACATACACATTGGTCAAGCACAGGGCTTCTCAAACTTTACAGACCGGGACAGATAGTCCAGGAACTCGCCTGTAAAACATCATCCTCAATGGTACTTGGTGGTGGTTAGCGCTTTTGGATCACGGCAAGAATTTCACAGGTTCAGTTCAGCCAGCCTTTCTGTGTGGAGTTTGTTTTCTCTGGGTGCTAGCGCCGGTTTACCCCATCGGCCCCAAACATGTACAGTAGGTTAATCCTCCTCCAGTCAGGTGATGCCGAGTCCGACCTTTAGCCTGGCTCACCCTCTGGGAATGGGTCCTCAGTGCTGCACGTGCCCCCCACAGCTGCTCACTCCCTAATAACACTCCATAAAGCATTGTCAGCTCAAACTACAAAACCTTTATTTATATTTCTGCTGTTGGTCTAAATGTGAATTGTATGTCTGAATTCTGTATGCTACAGATTAATCTCTCTCACAATGTCTGATGGGGACTACGATTACCTCATCAAGTTCCTGGCCCTCGGTGACTCTGGTGTAGGAAAGACCAGTTTCCTTTACCAGTACACAGATGGCAAATTCAACTCCAAGTTCATCACTACAGTGGGCATCGACTTCAGAGAAAAGCGTGTGGTAAGTCACAATTAGCAGTTGCCCAGAGCACTTGAAGCATTGATGTAATAATGCTCTCTCCACAAATGGCTCCTGCTGAATGTTGCAACAGAGCTCTCCGTTATGACTAATGCTGCTGCACCCTTCATCAGAGTAAACACCATATTAACAAACAAATGGCTTATATTTACACAATGACCATTTGCTAAAGCTGTCGAATATGAAAGACTACTGTATTCAGTAGGGGTTGGCGATATTAGGAAAAATTGATACCTCAATATTTAGGGGGACAAAAGTACAAAAATGTGCTGGCAAACATGTGTCGTCCAAAAGATAATTGTATTGAATAAACTAGAGCTGAAAAGATCAATCCATTAACTTTTTTAGTAATCGTTTAATCGTTTACTTGCCAGAATTGTCTAATTTGAGCCAGAAAATAAATAAAAGTTAGTATTTTTGACGAAAACCCTGTCTCTTTAAAGGTAGGGTAAATGTTTCTCCACAGATCATGTAAACATGTCCAAATCTAATATGTTCATGATTTGAAAGTTATTGATGTTTAACATTACTGTGGTTTATTATTGTGGTTCTCAGGCACTAACCAATCAGTGTCTGTTTGAAATGTTGCTTCTTTAGGGACAAACTAATGAGAAATTAAAGAATAAATGGTCAGAAATATGGCTTCCTTTCAAATTCTGCTCTAAAGACATGACATTTTTTGTATTTTTTGGCAGTTTTTGTAGCTTTTTATTGCTTTCTTGACAAAAATACTTGATATTGTAAAATTGCATGTCTTCTAAACAACAATTTCAGTATTGTCTTGTAGACAATGTATTGCCCACCTCTAGTATTCAGTGACACCCTTGAATATTGCAATAACAATAGTGTTGATATTTTAGTAACCATTTCAACACTGTAAATTTGTTTTTATATCAAACTGTCAAAACAAGACATTCAAAATATAAAATGAAACAAATTAAGGAAAATCATGACAAAAACCTCAGTGTGAGATGGATTAGATGGATATTGATCCATCTAATATGATAATGATTTGGCAATATACTGTATCGTGCAGCCCAACTGCCAAACTTTATTATTGATTTGTGTCT
>OMNZ01057554.1:0-16080 GCA_900303255.1 Lesueurigobius sanzi | reverse complement strand
ATTGTGTCTGTCAGGGATGTACGTATATTATATCCACACCCATACTTCGTTGTTAATTGTATTGTATTTTATTGTATATTGTATTGTATACTTTATTGTCCCACAATGGGGAAATTTTGTCTTGGGTACATGGTGGTACATTAAGTGTTGTTAAATAGTGTAACAAGTAACGTACACAAAAATAAATCCTAATACCCAATGCTTTCCCACGAGAAAATGTAAGCTATTTAGTGAGTTGGCAAAGATCCTTCAGTCTTCATTTGTACTCTGTAGTTGACCACAGTGTAGTTGAAAACAAATGAAAGAGGACACCAAATAGTCAAAAAAATTGAAAATGTAGAAATATGACAAAATGCTTTAAAGCAGTGTGGGTTTGGTTGACCTCCATACTGTATTCATTATACGTTCATCAGTTTCGCTGTCCTGTGACCTTTTGATCAATGTTTTTAAATAATATACAATATGAACTTCCTTCCATTTTGTCCAGGTTTATCAATCCACAGGGTCCGATGGTTCTCCGGGTAAAGGACAGAAAATACACATGCAGCTGTGGGACACTGCAGGCCAGGAGAGGTACAAGATCCTCCATTTTGAGAGTCAGTGCTAATACTTTCCCAACTTCTAATGAATGTAACTCTTCTGCAGATTTCGCAGTTTGACAACAGCTTTTTTTCGGGATGCGATGGGTTTCCTTCTCCTGTTCGACCTCTCGAATGAGCAAAGTTTCCTGAATGTCCGAAACTGGATGAGTATGTCACATTGTTCATTATCCAAATGGTTTCTCAGTAGATTTTCAAGTACATGTGTTCATTTTGTATCGCTTTAATCCACTTATCAATGTAGAAACCCAACAAACTGCTGAGGTGTTGTTAATATAGATTCATGTAGCTTGTTATTTTCTTTCAGGCCAGTTGCAGGTCCATGCGTACTGTGAAAACCCAGACATCGTTTTGTGTGGGAACAAGTGCGACCTTTCTGATCAGAGGGCAGTGAGTGAAGATGAGGCCCGGGAGCTGGCTGAGAAATATGGGTATGTCCCAGTTACATTAACCTATCCCACGTTTGTAAAGGAGGCAGTGGCTTTTACTGTTTGCAGATAATGTCAGGCCAAGTTGTTCCTCCTCGAAAGGCAAATATTTGGATTAGATATATTCCTGCTCCCCGCCCTGGAAGACACGGGAAGGATTTTAATTTCATGATCTTGTGTCCCACAGGATCCCGTACTTCGAGACGAGTGCTGCCAGTGGCCAAAATGTAGGCCAGGCTGTGGACGTGCTGTTGGACCTAATTATGAAGCGAATGGAGCGGTGCGTGGACAAGTCCTGGATCCCAGACGGCACAGTCCGGGCAAACGGAAACACAAACGCAGACCTGTCAGAAAGCCCAGATAAAAACAAGTGTACGTGTTAAACAAAGAACTGCTCCCAGCCTTGGTTAGGTATTAGGAAAACAGCCACGGTCTCACCAAGTGGTTTTACAAGAAAGTATCTGTATCTGCTGCACTGTGCGTGTCTTTTATGAGGGGGGGGGGGCATTTTTTCTTTTTTTTTTTACTACAGGTCATTATGCATCTTTGGAAAGCTGTGTATTTTTGGGACTGCTGGATATTTATTTCTACATGTAGATATTTAGCTTTGTCATTTGTGGCTTAAAACATGGTGCCTATACTCAATGCTTTATTACATTTTTTAATGGTTTACTTTGCTTTTACTTGCAAATACTTAATGACAAAATATTTGTACCTACTGTACCTTTCCACGATCACACACAGTTTAACTATCTGCTTTGTGTAACACTGATTATATGGTATTTTGGAGATCTGTCCACTGTTCTTAAGCATTTGCACTAATTGTAATCTTTGAAAGATCAGTCTCCGTGTTGATTATTTAGGAAATAATACAGTGAACATTCACCTGTTTTCTTTAGCACAGTGCAGAGCAAATCTCTAATAGTTGTGACTGATTTTATCACATTTTAGAATGAAATGAACATGGATTGAGCTCGTCAGCTGTACATAAACACGGTTTTGCTATAGATATACAGTATTCGTGTATCATATGTATAATGTTGTTTATAACTGAACTTAATGAAGAGCTTTATTACACCACTGGTGATTAAATTGGTGATTTGCAGCTTTTGGAATTATTCAGTGCTTAGTAGATGGTGATATTTAGCAAAATAGTGAATTGAATGTGCATACGTGTATTCATCTGTAGGCAGCCTATGTCCCACTGCCAAACCAATGTGCCTCACAACCGATTTATACAATTATAATAAGAAATAAATCATTTATTTATGTATTTTGGAGACTCTTTGTTTTAATTCCACATAGTACTATTTCACATTTGTATATTGATGCATTTTATTCATTTCTAACCAGTGTAAGTTATCCATAAATGTAGGTTCTAATAGTGAATAAAGCCTGCCTGACTCGCTGCATCCTTAGCATTTGTCCAACATCCAAAATCATCAGTGTTATTCAGTGAATCGGTAATAAAACCCATGAAGACAAAAGTGCAGTTTAAAATCTCTTTAGTGAGTATCGTTGGGGGTTACAAAAAAAAAAAACACAGTGCAATAAGGGTAACAGAGGTAAAAAAAAAAAAAAAAACTGGCCCCACTCCACTCTGAGCTGCGCTCCCACAATGCACCGGTGGATGCCAACCTATATATACAGTAAATTATAGCAGGGGTGCCCAAGGTGTTTTCCCTGCAGGGCCAAACTAGGCAACCGAGGGCCAAATTCCTGGGCAAAGGTCCAAACGCAATGCAGTTTCACTATAAAGACCACATTTGAACAGATCTATCTTTTAATAACCTGTATTTAATGTTCTTTTGAGCTGTTTTGGTGTTCTCAGGTCCTATTTAAGGTCTGTTCAGTCACAAATTAATCAAATGAAAAGTAAATAAGCACCAGCTTGAGGGCCAAATCAAACCCCTTGAAGGGCCGAATCTGGTCCGCGGGCCCCACTTTGGCCGCCCTTGAATTAGAGCCTTAAAGGGACTATACCTGATTTTTTAATTACAAACAATGAAAGAGGGAGCGAATAAATTAAATTATTAGTTGCGGTCCAAACACATTCCTAGCCTTCCTCACATATTTGTAAAATACTATTTCATCACAGAGATGATTTTAGTAGCAAATTTCACAACTAGCAGGGTCACTTTTTAGGGATATAGTCACAGAAATGCAAGAAAAGTAGCTTGCAAATTCATGAAATTTACAAAAATGCTTAAAATTTAGATGCACAGTATTATTTCCACAAATGTCTGAGTTTACAATTTGCCAAAGGAGGACAAAACAAATTTCATTCCAGTACTTAGATAAAAATCAGGTATAGTGCCTTTTTAACAAAAATGAACAAAGTATATAGTATTTAAAGAAATACCAAAAATTATGATTAATATTACTCAATCAAATAATATCAGTAAAAGTAAATACAAAATAATAACCACAAACTATACCAAAATTACCAAAACTTAATTTGTGACACTAAACAACAAATCAAAAAACAAAATAAAAATGGCAAAAATAAGAATTAATACCAAAAGGATAAATATCCACTTGATTTAAAGTACAACATGTGCAGGTGACAGGTGGCGCTCATGAGCAGAGCTCCCTATTTGTAGCACGACTTTCAACACAGAAGGAGAAGGAGGAGGACAACAAACCGAAAGAAAAGGTAAAAGGAAAGAAACTATTTATATTGTTGTTGTCGTAGAAGCAAACAATGCAGACGCGCATCTGCTAACTTTAGCCCTTAGGCTGGTTTCCCAGAGCTTCAACACACTTAATAAAACTGTTTTCTCTGGATAAAAGGCGTACACCATTCTGCCATCAATAAATGAAATGTCTTCAGTTTATATCTCGCCTGTCCAGTCTGTTGGCAGTATGTCTCTAGTTTTATGCAGCTGTTTTATGATTCTATGGGACAACTGTGTTTTGTTTGCAGGAGGCATCAAAGTTTAGGTGTATATTAGCGGATACATGTGTTAATATTTTTGCAGGATGGCTTTCCACTTCTGCCCTCAGTGTGGAGCCAAGCTGCAGCCAGGTTTTAAGTTCTGCCCTTCATGTGGGGAGAAGCTGCCCTGCGCCGAGGCGCCTGGCCCAATCACCTCAACTCTGTCTTCGTTCAAAAGCAATGAAACCTACACAACTGTGGTGCATGAGAGCCCAACTTCAAGCTCAGAGAGTGCTGGTAACTATTAGACTTTCCTCTCTCTACATACATATACATGTATACCCTGGAAAATGCCCGTCCTAAATTAGACATATAAAATGCCTGGCATTAAGGTACTTTATGTTGAATTTCACAGGTTTGGAACAAGCATACATATGCTTAAAATAAAGATAAATTAACTTTTACATTTAAAATAAACTTTATTCCCTCTGGAAACATTACCAAAGTGCTTTAATTTATCTTTGAGACCAAAACTACAAAATTTCTAGATGGATTTGCTTAATTCAAGTACATTCATGTCAGATTTGTCCTGCTTAAGATGATTATTTTTTCCAGTGTACGTACTACATGCATTAAAAGGTGCAAATTCTCAGACATCCAGGTAGTAGTTCAAAAACAAAGGTGAAAAACAACTGGACTCTCGTATTTAGGAAGTGCCAACGTTTCAACCACGGACAATTGCCCTGAGGAAGCTCTTCCGGATGGACAGCGAAACGTTGGCACTTCCTAAATACGTGAGTCCAGTTGTTTTATCTCACCTTTTTTACATGTACATAAGTATGTACATACAATTTATTAGTTCATTTGACAGGGCCAGTACACTGTGAGTACACTATCTTTAAGTGAAATACCTCAATACTTTAATGTTTTTCACAAATGCAGCTTTGCTTACTTCAGGTCTAGTTTCAGCTCGTCCACCTCTTCGAAAGACTCGTAACTCCCTTCGTTTGGACAAACTTAACATCAAAGATGCTCCTTCGCCAGTTTCCGTCCTTACCTTAGAAAATGCTACAGAAGGTAAGGCTTTGATGGAGTGGAGGGTGCATCATCATTGTGTGTGTGGCTGTATCTGTAAGCATCTATTTTCATCCAGTGGATAAAGGTTTGATCCAAGCAACGCCTCCAAAGGTACATTCTGTCACTTTTAAAACTAGCAGCCGAGACGTGACTTTAGAATCTTCTCCTTCGGCCAAATCTCCTCAAACCGGTGAGAATGAAACATGACATGTATATTATACCAATGCAATAATTTCGGAGCAATGTTCAACAATGTCCAATGCTTTGTGAAGTTCGGGGCAAAGCCAAACGAAAAGCAGAGGAGGCTGTTGAAGATGCAGAGGTATTATCGGTACCATTGACTTCACCTATTATGTCACCAAATTCAAAGTCTCCTTTTAAAGGTGGGGACAAAGAAAACCTATTTCATCCCATTTCATTTGTGAAACCTTTTTAAACATGTTTTAATCTTTAAAGGCAAAGGCAAATCTAAGAAGACAAAGGTTACTCCAGGATTAGAGCCTCTTCAGGAAGGGACGGAGGTGACCGACACTGCTGGGAAAAAGTGGAAATTGGTCACATTGCTCAGTCAGGCCACGACAGAGATCATTTATGAAGGTAAGGAAAGGCAAAGCAGGTATATTTGTAGAGTATGATTCGTGCACAAGGCAATTCAAAGTGCTTCACAGTCGGATAAGATTACAAGAAGAAGAATCAACCCATAAAATACTTTCAGTTGCCATATGCACAGGTGAAAAGAACTGTTTTCATCCTGGATTTGAACATTGTCGGAGTTGAGACTTGTCTCGCATATTCTGACAGACCGTTCCAGATTTTAACACGGCCTCATCATGTTTACTCCCTAAGGTTGTCAGTGCCTGAGATGGCTCTAACTTGGTGCTAGACCATGAAAAGAGAATAGTAGTTTTGAAGTCGACAAGAAAAATAACTATTTTTTTTCTTTTTAATGTTTCAATGTTCTTTTGTAGTTACACCACCAAATGCAAAAGAATCAAACTACACAATGAAACTGGTAACTGCCTCTTTATCAAAATACCCTAAAAACTACAAGATTTTAATTTGAATCTTTTGTAACATCATGTGCTTTTATTTTAGGGAGCAAAGGATGGAAAAATCTTCAATGAGCAGAATTTTTTGCAAAGAGCTGCAAAACCTGCATCAAGTAAGGCAGATCGCTGCGTCCTGTCCATTTTGTGATTTCCTAACGAAGAGCGTGTGTCAATAACGCCTGCTTTACTTTGTAGTTGAAAAATGGGTGAAACAAAACAAGATGGACTTTATTGGACTCCCTCAATGTGTTGGCTTTGGACTACATGCAGACGCTTACAGGTGCGCCTGCCCCCCCCCCCCCCCCCCCCCCTTCAACTTTAACAAGACTAAAGCTCTTTTCTTTGTAGGTTTTTGGTTTTCCCCAACATGGGCCAGTCCCTCCAGTCTTTAATGGACAAAGAAAACCAGCTTCTGTCAGAGGTTACTGTTCTTCAGCTTGCGTGTCGTATAGTAAGTCCATTTGGCAAAAGGATTCTTAAATCTTAAAAGATATATTAAACAAATAAACCCATTTTATTGCAGCTTGACATCTTGCTGTATGTCCATTCAAATGAGTACGTCCACGCTGATATCAGTGCCACAAACATCTACATTAAAGAAGGACACGGGTCTCAGGTAAATACTCCTATCTATTCAGATAAGTGTTTTTCTTTCTTTTATTATTTTTCTTCTACACGTAACTGGTTCCGTTTCTTGTTCAGGTGTATCTGGTCGGATACAACCACGCTTTCAGGTATTGTCCCGCGGGTCACCACGTGGAGCACAGAGAAGGCAGCAGAACACCACATGAGGGCGCTGTGGAGTCTATCAGTTTGGACTCTCACAACGGCGCAGGTCAGGCTTGTTCATTCAGTATTGAGTTGAATAGCTTTACTTCACAGAGCAGCATGTTTCTCAACTCTGTAAAGATATGGGGATTATGTGTTAAATTTGTTTAAGGCCAGACACTGCTGGTCAAAATTGAGTGATATCAATTTGAAACTTTTTTGTATAGTATTGATAGAAATGTGAGAGAAAAATGTATTGCTGTCATGTTTTTTGTATAAAAATGTGGTATTTTATGTGTAAAAATGGCCAAAATTGTACTTTTAGCGACGGGATCTAGATAATGGATCGAGCCAGGTTTAAATGTACGGTTTTGTTTTGTTGATAATTGCACTCCTTATTGTAAAGGTTAGGTAATTTATTTGTTTCCTGGTGAAGGTTCATACCGTATGTTAAGAGCAAATTGGCTCAAAACCTGACAACTGAAATTAATTGACTTTTGCCTGCAGTCAGGTCAGTTTGATCTGGAGCCAGGGTTCTGTCGACAGGCACTGAGTGTGAATTTACCACTGCACATACGCACAGCGCTAGTGTCTCGTAGAAAATGGCTATTACAGTGTTTAAAATTTATATTACATATATTTACATAACCTAATTGACTTTGATCATGAACAGTTGTGCGCATGCATAGTTTGGCTGGTCCTGCAACTTATACTCGGTGCGACTTGTATATTAAAATATATAATTTCACATGTCCATTTTCACACTGACAGCCTTGAGAGGGCACTCTAAGCTTATGTACTGGTATCTGCTACTCCAAAATTAACATACCAGACATCTATTCAGTTGTTTATGCTTCGTGTAGCTGAATAACAATCAATGTGTTATGTTAGCATACCGTACACCGATTCAGCCGGCTGTTCTCTATTCTATTATAACTATAACTTGCCTTTCAAGATGAAATGTCTGTTCTTGGTCTCGGATTTTGTAAGATAAATTTCAAAACTCAATGAATCGGGACTGGAAAAGACTGGAAAGTTTGGAATCTGTAGGAGCTACTGCAGGGGAGATGTTTCCACAAAGTGAGAAGAATGCAGTTGTGAGAAAATGTTAGTTTGAAGTTACAATTTCCCATATAGTTCTATGGAGAACTGTTGAATCAGTGCAATAATCAGACTCCTTATTGTAAAGATTAGGTCATTTATTTGTTTCCAGTTGAAAGTTTATATCTAAAGAGAGCAAACTGGCTCAAAATATGAAAATTGTCTCCCCTCAAAACGTAACGAAATGAAGTGATAATTTGTGGTAATTTGCAATAACAACTACTTCAGGGGATGGGAATGGTTAGATACAATTGAGCCTCTTGGGACATTATTATTTCCTTGTTTCAGGTCCGTCCCGGCGCAGTGACCTACAATCTTTGGGATACTGCATGTTATACTGGCACACGGGAACACTGCCATGGATTACACTGAGCCAGGCCTCACAGATAGCAGCAGAGAAAAGAAAGTAAGAAAAAAGCAGATGACAGATTGAGTGAAGTAATCGACTTTTATCAAATTGAATGCTTTATGTGTATTTAGGTACATAAACGATGTGCCTGGCCTTTTGAGCCAATGCTATGGAAAGAAAAAAGTTTCACGTGAGTTAATATCATTTCATTGCGTTCATTGTGTATACATTGGGTCCGTCCATATAAGTGTATATTTATTTGTTATTTTCTTGGGTTTGTATTTTGATTTCCAATCCATTAACGGTGCATTATGTAACTTTTTATTTGAAGAAAACAGTTGATATTAGTCATAGGCAAAGATTCTTCAGTCTTCATCTGTACTTGTGGCAGCATGGTGGCTGAGCGGTTAGTGCTCTTGCCTCACAATAAGAAGGTCCTGCCTGGGTTTGATCCCGGGCCAGGACGGCTGTGGAGTTTGCATGTTCTCCCCGTGTCTGTGTAGGTTTCCTCTGGGTGCTCCGGTTTTCCCTACTACTATTAACATGCTGGTCAGTGGCGGCGCACAGAGTTGCAGCGGCTCAGGACCTACCCTCCATCTGATCTATGTAATTTATTTGTCATTATACAATGTACAATGAAAGTGCTTTACTTACTTTACTACTCAGTAGTTGAAGTGTAGGACGTTTTGATCTTAATCCAAAGATCTTCGTCAGCGAATGATAACTTGCCGCGCTCGTGGGTCTCAAAAAGAAACCAGTAGGCAGAGTTAACCTCTACGTCCCACCTCTCTTGGTACTAAAGGTTGGAAAACATCTTAGCCTATTCATGTTTTCCAAGTTCCAACCTACTGGTTCTTCTTAAGAGACCCACGAGCGTGTCAAGTCATCATTTGCTAACGAAGATCTTTGGATTAAGATCGAAACGTCCTACACTTCAAATACAGATTACAGATGAAGACTGAAGAATCTTTGCTTACAATGGACAACTCCTGTACGACTAAGAACCTACACAGTTGATATTGGTGTGTATTTGACCTTCGAGTGCCCCAGTGGCTGTATTACTTTCTATCACCGCGTCTTTTATGATGCTCCAAGATCAATTAATTTTAGGGTTTCTGGTAAGTTTCTGGTATAAAACTAAACCTCCCCAAAGAAATATTTAATCCTGGAGTGTCATAGAGGCCTCTGTGATGGAAGGCAAAGGTGCCATGCTGCGCCCACAGAGCCACAGAGTCACTGAAAGACCAGGTACGCACTAATATTGACTTGTTTTTTCACATAAAAAGATGTTTTAATGTCAGTGTACCGATTGAAAAGGAATGTGTTTTGATTTCGTTGTTGTGCGAGTTGCTGCATAATACGCAACAAAATAGCAATAATTAAGCTGCTTACTAACATTGTGAACCCTTTGTAAATAACGTCTTGTCGTCTGTTGTTGCGAATGATTTAGGGGCGTTCCAATCCTTCCTGTCTGTGGTAATGGCCCTGGAGTACAATGAGCAGCCGGACTACACCGCGCTGAAGTCTGGCCTCGCCGCAGCTTTAACACAACTGGGTGGGTCTGTGGAGGAGCCTCTCAGCGTTTAGGTAAAGCTTTCCCCACAGTTCTGATGCAAGAGCCTTTACAGTTGTGGTCATCGTCAAACATCAAATGCCCAAGCGCTTTTATCCTCAGAGATTTGTGACAAATGTGTGAGATTTTTTAATGTTTTGTCTTTATTTTTGCCGTTGAATTTGAATTGCACTGATCCGAGGTGTGTCTAGTTCTGTGTATTCATGTTTGTTGTTTTCTATACTTTTGTGGTGGTGAAGGGTTGGTTGCACTGCTTGTGTTGTTCTGTTTTTGAAATATTGATGATTTTAGGAAAACAGTTTTATCATTAACCATATTTTATTATTCAACATGACTGATGGACTACTGAACACATTCGACTTCAGCGTTTACATGAATGTGAATACTTTTACTTGTCTTTTTTTTTTAGCTGTCTCTGTGCTCTTAGACATTGTATTTTCATACATTTATAGAAATTATGAGCTTTAACAGCATGGCTTGTGACCTATTGCACAAAACCACTATGAGTCAGTCATAATTACAGTGTACGCTTATGGAGTCATCCGCAAAGACAAGGAAGAGTTGTGTTTTAAAGAAACCTTTATAAAGTTTGGACATTTCAGAACATAGACATTTGAACAATTCAAGACATATACATTTCTTTTATATGAAACAGTAAATATTTCTTGTGCACACTCATATTCAAAATAAACACTGTCTTGATCTCTTCTGTCATGGCATTCACTTATTTAACCATCTTTATCACATGAGGCACTTTCTGAGAGAAGAGGCTTTAGGGCACGTTAAGCATAAAGAAGCTCAAACATAATATTGCGCCCCCTAGAGGCAGGTACACAGTACATAGCCACACACCTGATGGCATCCTGACAGGAGCCTTAGCTTACACAAACAAAACAGCTGATTTGAGCTTTTTCACACACAAACTGGCAGTGTGAGGCCACAACACATGCAGATATATATTTCACTGCAAAATGTTTGAATGATCTTTGTCGCCACACTGGAGTGTTTTATATTCATTCTTGTCCATGATGTGCCCGTAAACATTAAATTATATCCATAAAAAGAGTAATAATGGCAAATGTCCAAAATAAAAAGTGGTTTCTGAGAGGATGATAAAAATCTTGAGGCAAATAATATTCTCATGAAGCATCAATATGACCAGATCTGAGCTATATGCAAAAGTAACACTGTAATCAGTAACATTGCCTGTCCAAGAATACTGATAACCTTTCAGCTTAAACATAACTAAAATGAACTCCACGCTAATAAAACCAAAGTGTAAGGCCGCTCGAGTTCCTGAAATGCTCCACATCTTGTTCAGCGGACTAACCAAGGACATTGAAGCAGGCGTCATGATGGGAGCGTTGAAAAGATGAGGACGTGTGAGGACGTGTTGTGGTGGATGGACTCAATTGGTCGAAACAAGGCAAACTCTGTTATGTGCACAAACTCCATCATAAAGTGGGAGCCTGTTTGTCTGAGCAGTGACAGGGACCTCCGTGGCCTCCTGTCCCACTGCACAAGTGGCATGAGTCAATCAGAAGAACAAATGCTTTAGTTATGGTCCACTTCCAATCTTCAGAAAACACTCGTGGCCAGATGGCTGGGAGTTGAGGGCTCCTCCTTGTCATGAGTCTCTTCTAAAAAACATACAAAATCATGATGTGCGGTGTTGTCACATGAACACCAGGGACTGTGTTTAGTGGTAAAACGTCCTACCATGTTGTTGCTGTTCTCCCTTTTCTTGGTCTGATTTTTGTGGTTCCTCTGGCATTTCAATCTGACCCAGATCCTGCAGGTCAGCTACACTCGAATCCTTAAAAAAATCCTCTTATTTGCATTCATCTTTTAACACAATATAATCAATTATTTAAATCAAATTAAAACTTACCTGTGATTCAGAGAAGCGATCTTCGTCCGAATTCCTAAATCCTTCTGGAGCTTCCACAATTATATTTAAATCTCCATCAACCTCCTCGTCACTGCGGAGGGACACCGTGTCATGTTTGGATTTTTTGTGTTAAATATCAAACAATGGGAAGAAAGCAAAAGATAAGTGGCTAATTTTGTATTAATAAAAAGTACAGATCTTTATTGTAAAGTGTAATATATAAAGAAAAAACGATTGACTGACGCAGCAACACGTACCTTCCCTCGGAGAAGTGGTGTTCCTTTTCTTTATCCTCCTCCTCGTTTGTGGAGACGTCATGATCCCCTTCTGGTTGATTTTGGTCCACTTCTTGAAAAGCATCTTGCTCTCTCTTCTCTTCTTTTTCCTCTTCCTCGTGAATGTCGGCCTTATGGGCATCCTCCTCGTCCTCCTCCAGGTCTGAGCAGTTGAGGAAGTCAAAACTTTCCAAAGCCGTTTCCACTTCCTGGTTGAAACTTGCTGATGTTGGAAAAGGAACCTTAAGATAAAGTGGCAAATTTAAGTTATGCTGGATTTGCTTTAGTGATAAAAATGCTAACAACAACTCACCTGTGCAGCGTCCTCTTTCTTCTCAGCCTGCTGCACCTCCTCCTCACACAGAGGCTGGTGTGTCTCTTCTGTCTCCTCTTGATGTTTTTCTAGCGGTCCATCAGTCACGTCCCCTGTCCCTACCTCTGTCTCTGGTGTCTCTACAACTGAGTCTTTTTGCTGATCACTGTGGACCTCTGACAAACTGTCCACCAATGGGACAGGGGACTCGGACACATCGGGACAAGAGCAGCACAGGTCCAAGGAAGTCTCGGACAGATCAGCGGACTGCAGGGAAGCTCTGTCAGACGCTTTACAGTCAGAGGGAGTCGTCTGCAGGTGACCATTAAGCACTGAGTCGTTCAAACAGAAAACGTCCGGCGCCTCCAACTCCTCCTCCTCTTGGTTGGAGGAGAGGGATGGAGTGGAAGCGCTGGATTTGTGTGGACTGAGTGAGAGCTGATTGGTAAGAGTGGTCTGCAGCAGGTTTGAGGCAGTGAGGCGCTGTGTGGGGTGGGCTAGGGCCGGACTTGACGAATCATCAGAGGATTCAGACGAGTTTGACCACACCGTTCCGTTCTCCACTTCACCCTGTCGCTTCAGCAAAGACTAAACACAAAAGCAAAGGCACAAATGAGTAAACAAAAAAAGAAATTGATTATTTAATTTTCCTTTTCTTTTTTAAAGCATTGACTAAGGCCCATTTCCAATTCTTTTGTATCCCTACCCCTTCCCCTTAGCCCTATTCCTTCCCTTTCCCCTATGGCTTAAACCAGAGGGCTACGGGCTAGGGCTGAAAATGGAGACAGCCCTCAATACGTCTGCACTTACAAAAAGCACAGATATAGTGGAGTTAAGCTAGTTTTCGTCTTTTTGGGTCAATTAGAACACATTTATATGACAGAATTAAAAGCAAGCCTCTACTGGTCTCCACTAAAGCAGTTCAATAGCTTCTGACAGACTGATGCTAACGGCTGTGGCCATAGTGGGTGACAGTGCACCCATCGCGGGAAAGACAGCGTGCAGGAACCACTCGGTCCTGGGACTCAGAGCTCAGCTGCTCGGAGTCGAACCCCAGGGCTTTAGAGAGAGCAGACCCGCTGCCAGCGCATCAATAGTGGGGAAAGACAGCACAGACTACGGAGCGAGGCAGTCCCTCGGGTCATGACAATATAGCCACATATCGAAATGTAAATGTCACATATAACTCCATGTGGAAATCACATATTTACACCAAATTACTATTTACATTGTGGCACACAGCGAACAAAATCACAAACGACCTGTTCTATAACTTTGTAAATGTTGTTGGTGGTTTTTGATGATGCTTATGAGTTTATTTCTCCAGCTTGTTTCTGTGTTTTGTCAAACTCTTCCTACCTCTTTCGCTGTAAGTCTGCATCTGAAAAAGCTAAGCTTTCAGGGGTATTGGGCCCTCCCCCTCACTGCAAAAGAGAATTGGGATACCACTTTGAGTGGAAGGGGAAAGGTGAAGGGCCAACGGGGAGAATTGGAATCGGGCCTGTGCTCATAACATAGTCATGTTGTGATGATGGGCTGCTGCCCTCTATATTCTACACTACAGCTAGAAATACTTCCAAAACACACCGTCTGCAGCACAATCGTAAACGACAGAAGACCGTCCAGTCCGTCAGGCCATCCTTCGCCAGTGAAAGGCTGTGTCGGGCTCTTCGGCGCGGTGCATAAGAGGAGGACCACACTGGAGCACTACTCGACCACTATCAAACAACTACAGGGACCACAGCTGCGTTCATACGTGCTGGTGCTGTCACTCAACCTCCTACTGCTACCATTCACCGAAAGACCGGTTCTGCTCCTGTCAGACACGCCACCAGGCCTAACACACGGTGCTCTGTGAAAGCTCTCTCGCACATCTGTACTACCACTACACACAAGGCAGTTGTGAAGCCGCTGAAATAGAGCCAATGAAAGAGCAATAACAGCCATCAGTAAGACAAATGTCACATGGTGAGTACTGATTAAGATCTTTAAAGCATTTGCACTGTATTTGAATTAAGACGATAATAAACCCTCTGCAAACTAAATAATAGACTGAGCAGCTGCAAGTAGAAAATGCTGAATAACACCTGCCACATGACTCACATAAAACACCTGCTCCCTCATCGAAGGCGTGTCGGGAGGGCTCTGGTTGGACAGCAGACGCTTGGACACTGTACTGCAGGAGGACGTCTGATCATCTTTATCAAATGGGCTGAAAACACACAAAAATAACCTTTCTTTCAATAGGTTGAATCACATTCAGCTGGAAGATGGGCCAATGTTTCTGAAAAAAGTCACCGTTTTGACATTTTAGTCCCGAGTTTCGAATGGCAGTGTTTATAAGATAGTACCTATAAGATACATGATTCATTTAAGTCTTAAACATTTATAAGCACACATCGTCTTTTACTCGTCGTTTACTAAAGGGGAGACGCTTCAGGCAAAAGTCAATATTTTCAATAGAGATTTTGGGCCAGTATCTCTTAACATCAGCCAGAAACAAATAAATTGCCAAATATTTTGATTATTGCATAGAATTACTACTGTATAAGGGCCATTTTTTTCCAAAACACATTTTCCCCTTGCAACAATATCTCCACTTTAGTAGCTCCTGCAGACTCCAATTATTATACTTAACAATATTGTGGAAATTTGGTACAGAAACAATTTTTCAATATTTAATTCCTAACGTGATTTATTCCAGGGTTTTTTTCACTTATAGCTAGATATTCAGAATCCCCTCAGAACAAATCTTTGTAAATAATGAAATTGAAATTTAAACCTTGCTCTACGCATTATTCAGATTTTGTTTCGCCAAAAATATATGCAATTTTCGCCATTTTATACTACATTTTAAAATTCCTTATTTTATATGAAAACATTAATTGAAAGACAACTTGCAATCCCAGGGTTTCCGCGGGGCATTAAAAGTCAATAAATTAACAGTGCCAAAAATAAGGCCTTAAATGTCATTAAAAAGTATAATTCAAACTGGCATTAAATCAAAAGTTTTTGGAAAATAATGAAATTGTTCAACTAATTTTACAGCAGAAGTTCGTCAAACTTCCAAAAATTAAGGTCTAGACTGCAGTTTTGGTAGAAATCATGCAGTATTTCTGGTCAAAAGTTGTCCATTCGATCAAATTTTCTATTGAATATGGAAATGAATATGATATACAGTGCCTCTCGAAAGTACTAATACACCTTGAACTTTTGCACATTTTGTCAGGTTTACAACCATTAACAAAGATTTTATTTTGAATTTTTTACTGGAAGTTCACACACAAGTAACAGACAACTGTGGAGTAAAAGCAAAATGATACATGATTTTGTTATTATTTTAAAAATAGAAAAGTGAAAAGTGGGGCATGCACAAGTATTCATACAGCTTTTTCTGAGTGCATTAAATAGCCTTTAAAACATTCCTAATGTCTGCTGAATGTTCACACCTTGCCCTAATGATTAAATAGAAGCCACCTGTGTGTAATCTACTCTCAGTTTAATTACAGCTGTTCTGTGAGGGCCTCAGAGCTATGGTCAGAGGGTATTGGTCACTAAACAACATCATGAAGGCCAAGGAGCACACCAGAGAGGTCAGGGATAAAGTTGTGGAGAAGTTTAAAGCCGTGTTAAGTTATACAATGATTTCCCAAGCTTTGAACATCTCACGGTGCACTGTTCAATCTATCATCTGGAAATGGAAAGAGTATGGCACCACTGCGAACTTTCCAAGACACAGCCGTCCACCTAAACTAACAGATCGAACAAGGAGAGCACTG